>JARHVA010001165.1:1142500-1430000 GCA_037957365.1 Torreya grandis | reverse complement strand
TTAAGGTCTCAAAAGATGTCTAAACTCTGGCACTCCAAATGTTCAGACATTTATGGAGAATTATTGTTCATATAGTAGTAGACAAGGACAGTGAAGGTGGAACATGGATAATGTTCATAATGTATGATTCTCTAGATAGTTTTATTCCTTCTCAAAGTCCTCAAATGGATCCTTTCCACCTTGAAGGAGTTCAAACCAGTTCCAATATTCCATTTCAACTTGATTATTCTCCTTTAGGGCACTTGTAGGTATACATTAGATTGTAGGACTATGTATATAGGAGAAACTAGTTATAACAATCTATCATATGTCATTTGAAAATCTTGGATTGATTTCTCAAGTTCAATAGTGTGTCAAACCTCTTGATACTCTTCATTTACTCTCAAGTGGTGTTATACAAGCCTTCATACACCTGAGTATGAATGGAAATCATTAAAACACTAACTGTGTTAAAATTTTATTTTATTGAAAATTCATGGATGTAGCCTTTGAGACTGAGTTTCGAAGGAGAGGGTGATTTCCATGACTATTGAGAAGTGTAGACATCATAGCCACATCTTATTGAAACCACCATAGGAAAGGAAAACCTACATATTTGATGAATAATCCTACAATTTTATTAGTGTAATTAACCACTACCTCCAAACATACAAACAAATATTTAAATCATGGGATAAGGATGTCTATCTCTTATATAATAAATTTCATCAATTGGATCATATGTACCATCTCAAACAAGAATAAAACCTACACAATGTGGGGATTATTATGTTAAAAGAGATAGTCAACTTCTTAGGATTGGTTCATACAAAATGGGAGGCCAATATTGAAGTCCTACATGAAATGGAATTGGAATAAGTGTACTAACAACCCTCAGAGTCATTTTACCCAACTCCTCTCCTACTATTTGTACCATGAGAAAACTTGTTAACCATTTTTGCATGCCTAGTGGAGTGATGGAGAAGTGAAATGGTTTTAATAATTTTTTTATTATTCTAAAGTTGACCAAGTGTCAATATGAGTCTAGGTAAGTTTAGTATCCTTTGTAGAAGCTTGACACATGTGCCAAAATCCTTTAAAAGTCATATAACTACAAAAACCTCTTCTTTTATAACTATTTTCTTGATCTAACTTGATATCTATAAGTTTTTTAGTTAGTAATAACATTAATGATAGGATTATGACATATTATATGTTTAATTATATTTTGGAACACTTTTCTACCAAGGTAAACCATACAACCCTCATTTATGGCTCAAATATGACCCTATGTGACATAAAATGGTACAAAGACTAAATTTGACTATGAAAAAGGATAATATCATATTAAATGACATAAAATACGACCATGACACACCCCATTAAATCTTAATATACCCCCATATCAATTTTTTTAATATAGGGGTTGACCTATATTGACTTGTGGTCTAAATAGTCAACATTCTTGGTGATTTCCTAGCAGTGGTATGCTTGTTATATCAAGCCCAGTAGCCTATTAATATCCATTGGGATATATAATAATATATACATAATTATGGAACTAAAAATTCCCTTTAAACCGTACAAAACAAGTAAATACACATAAAACAAGACACACCAAATGAAATAAACATGTGTTCTCAAGAACACTTGTGGAACAAACACACAAAATTAAAACAAAGACACACACCTAATATAGTGTTTAAAAAACATCACTCTTGAGTTGAAAAACATATTACCATGATTTAAACAATGTCAAATATGGTTCCTCTTGCATCTTTTTCACTCTGTGAAAGTAACTTGTCATGTAAACCATGCTTGTCACCAAACCCTTGACTATGTATATGGTCAAAAAGCTTACCATATTTATGTCATCTCATGCCTAAAATTGGATTACTTTGGTATTTCATTAATTTTATATCATTCTTTCCAAGGATATATTTTTTTAGATTCAACTAACTTGATCTCTATACTATCTGATTGATGTTCCTCAAATTGTAGATTAGGAGACATGACTGCTGCCTCAACCTTGTTCTCTTTTAGGACAAGATGTACCTGATGTGAGTGATCATAAATTACCTCTTCTCCATGTTATAATACCTTTGAATTTTTTTATCCCTTATATTTATCACTTTACTCTTTTAATATAAACACATTTTCCTAAACTTCATTAGGATTTTCTACAACTACAAACCCTTGGATAATAGATTGATGTTCATCTTTATTCATAACATGACACTTTAATGCTTGATGAATCTTTATATTTATTGATCAATATGACACTAAAAATCATGATTTTTATTCTCATTATCAATCATATCATTATATTATAAATTATTTGAATGATGAATAACCTTACCTAGCTTCTCAGACTCTTTATTTATGGCATTGAACATTTGCCATTAGTCATCTTCTTACTCATGTATGTCATATTAAAGGGATGATTCATCAAGTTTTGATATAATTATATGGTTATTTTATTCATAGTGATATATAATTTTATTTAATATATTATCATCATATACATGGATTAAGTGATTACATTTAGTAGCTTGTAAAAAATAATGCTCAACACTTAGCTTATTCAAATGCTCCTTCATGGATGATATAGGTACCAATGTCAGTTGCTCAAAATATGTATATGGATCATGTTCATAATAATATACACCATACTAATCTATAAATAAGTTATCTATACCTTCAATATTATAAGAAGCACCATCATATATAATAGACTCATCCTTATCATTGATCAGACAATTAAGACTAGAAATTGCTTCTACATAGGGTTCACCATGAAATATAGCAAGTGGTTGAGTTATTATGGTAAAATTTACTCCATACCTTGTCTTAAAGGCTCAAAATTAAAATTATATAAGAGGTCACATCTTATCTTAACTATGAAATCTCTTGAAAGGCAAACTACAAAATGAGTAGGCAAGTCAATAATAATAATATCTTGGAGGATGGGGAAACTAGAACAATCATGTAAGAAAAACTTTAACCCATTGATCAATAATAATATATTTTTAGGTGTAACATATAACTAAAAAAATCATTTACTATCTGGTTAATATTTTATGCCCAATTTATCAACTACAACTTTAGGCATCACTGATGTAGAGGATCCACTATCAACTATGCAATTATGAACTAGTTTATCACCCATAATGAGAGTGAAGTAAAAAGGTGGAGGTTTCTTAGATTTGGCACATGGTTACACAATGTTATTATGGGAATTAGTAAGAGCCACATGAACATGACCATGGATTGATGATGTAAGACTATCATGGATGGTAGACAACTATTTTTGAAAGATCTCTTTTTGGCTAGGTATATGAAGGACATACCGAAGGGAAATGGATGATTTAACACTCTTCAATGAATATAAAATATTTAGAGAAGAATTTATTACCATTTATTGAGTTATTTGAGGTAAGGAAGTGTTTTTAACTTGAAAAATTAAAGTGCTTTGAGTAGAGCCTCCAACATTCTGATTTATAGGAGGTATAGGAGTGTTAGGGATTTCCATGCTTATAATCATGACTTGATATCTTTTATGAGGATTAGTTGAGCTTTTCGGCACACCATTAACATCCATTATATCCTTAATCTTAGATCTTGTATTTTCCACAACAAAATTTCCTTGGTTAATCATATAAGTGTTTTCAACTAATAATTTAGTGAATCTCTCTCCTTGAGGTTTCTAATATTCAATTTCTTACATTAATACTTCATCTTCTATTGATAGGAGAGGAGTGACTCCTTGAGAAACTAGAAAGTTTTCTCCACCTTCATTGGTGTCCATGAATTGTACTTGTTTCCATTATTCTCCTTAGATTGTATTTCTATGCACTGGTACAATTTCATTTGTGTTGAAGGCAGAAAAAGGATTGTAAACATTATTAGGCCCATGGAGATTAGGTTTCCCTTGACCTCTCCCTCACCCATATTGTTGATCATATTTATGCTAATAGTGATATGGATTTTGATGAGAATTTTTTTTCACATTTTCTTTCCTAGTTTGAGCCTCTAAGTCTTGGTATTTTTCTCTATAATAAATATCATCTTACACCTTATTAGGAGTAGTATTAAATTTTGTTATTTACACTTGGAGCTTCGGCAATGTTTTGAGTAGCAATAGGAACATTAGGAAGTATAAGAATATATAATTTTAGAGGTAACTTTCCTACTTGGATGACACCTTTCTTAGCTCTTATGGAAAATTAATATGCTTTAGGAAGAGTGAAACCACACATGGATTATAACATGATGCCAATATCAGTACCAATGGCTCTCAAATATGTAGGAAACACAAAACTAGTAGGTGGTCTCATGGGAGGAGGTATCCTATAACATGTATTGTTGAAAATGTCATTGAAATCATGCATTTTTTCCTTAGATTATAATTATATTACACTGATATGATGTATGAGTGAAGTGTGGTCACTCTTTTCCTCAAATGTTGAACTTAGAAACACCCTAAAGTCATACCATGTTGTGTTATAACCACTAGAAAAAAATCCTATACCAATCAAGTGTTTTCCCTCTAAGGGACATGGCAAGGAGTCTAATGGTAATATTGACCTTAGTTCCATTTTGAAGACTAAAAAAAAATTGAGATATCCATGTGTTCACTAGGAGTGACATGGTCTTCACCATTGAATGTAGGAACACTCTTTGTAGCATTAAGGGGAATGTAATCATAGGAATCAAGATGGATTGGGTTTTTAGTGTTAGAGGATAGGAAGGCATGTTGTCTATCCATGTTTTCTTTATTTTATCCCTCAATCTCTTGGTATAATTAAATAACAAATTCCTCTTTCTCTTCAGAGGTTAGAATAGGTTGAGGGTGTTAAACTTAAAGAGGAAGTTCAGGTAGAAGAGGTGGATTGATAGGATTGAAAACTACACTAGAAGATGACCTAGTAAGGAACATGAAGTATGAGCATAAATATATGAAAAATAAATGGTCTACAACCAAATTTTACCTTTAATGGAGTCACCAAATGTTAATTATCACACCAATTATGTAATTTATATTGTAAAGACCAGCATTCACCTTGACAAGTTATCTTTAGGATAATGGATCCCACTGGGCATGGCAGAACTATTGTCACAAAATATTTCACCCTAGATGAGGTTTTTCAAGAATACTATAATATTTTATCAGCATTGGAATACCTATAGGCCTGTGGGTTGCCTATGGTAGATGTAGACCTCTAGGTTTAAGGGCTAGCTCCCAGAATTGATTTTAAAGTGTTTATAACCTATTCTAACTGATTATTTATGGTAAAAGGGGTATAAGTATGAATTAAATAAATATATTATAAGGAGGTGATATAACATGAATATTTACACAAGACCATCATACTTATTACACTAGGAAACACAACACTAGATTTAAAGTAATAGAATATACTAACATTAGTATTTCAATATAGAGGTGATATACATGAGACAACTCAAGATAAGTGGAATAGAGATCATATTTTATAATATAATGAAATTTTCACACATTAAGGTATAAAAACACACTAGATACACTCTATATGACCTGTTAGAATGAGAATTTCTTACACCAAACATGAAAGGACAAAGAGAAGAGAAGGATAATTGCTTATTACCAAACCTCACCATACATCACTTTACACACATAAGAAATATGTTTATGAACTCAAATAAACATTTCATATAGTATTAAATGGAAAATTAAAACATCAAACTAATAGGTATTCCCCATACATGGTGTGGAATTATGAAATAAGAATGTGAGAGAGAAGAGAGAAGAATGATCCTCAAAAGTCACAATGATAGGTGTCAATCTGAGAGAAAGAGTTTCATATGTATATAAATGAATTATGAGATAAATCATTCAAGTTATTTTTGGAAAAATGTCCTTACAAGGAATGAATCTCTTCAATTTTGGTGTAGGACTCTTTAATTGCTTATTTAGAAACCACCTTCATCATTTGGCCTTCATTAAACACTTAGAAATATATTATGGATAGATGAAATAATTTAAATGTGAAGGTGGGGTTATAAATAGGCTCAAAAATACATTGGATATGTCCCTAATCATCAATCTTCTTATGGACAAGTGTTCTCACTATCCAAAGTCATAATCACCCTTTTTTTACTCATCCTTCACACTTGACACCAACGTGGTCTTTAGTTTCTGAAAAAAATATGTAAAAGGGGTTATGTGACACTTTTCAAGGGTAATTATTTCTATATATCCATTAGGTAGACCTTAAAAGGCCTCCCAGTTATCACCTTCTCAGTTGATGATCACTCTATATTCATTATGTTAGTTTGGACTGGCTAAAGTGAAGGTGTTTATAAAGGTAATTGTGTTCTTAGATAGAATAATAAATCTTAATTAGGAGTTATATTATGTCTCACTCCATATCATAAAGTGGTCCTCATCTTTTGACTCTTCATTTCACCTATAAAACATCAAAAACTATCAAGAAAATCCATTTTGTACCATATCCATACAAATAGGGTATAAGACAAATTTATGGGAAGAAGACAAGTGAAGTCTTATACAATTTCTAACCATATTATAACTCAAAATATCTCATTTGTATTCAATTTATTCACATTTTTCCTATTTAGATCATTAACAAGGGTTTTAGAGGGTTTTGAGTGGTTTACCCTTTAAGGATTGTTCATAAAAGTGTGGCATCTAATCCTAAGAAAAAATCCACAAAATGAAAGTTTAGGACCATCTCAAACATATTATATCTCCTTGATCTCCCATGATAATAATATGTATAGATGTGAGTTCCTAAACATAGCCTCTCGAGTTTATATTTGCATTTTATGTAGGCTTGAGGTGAAAAGGATCATGTTTGACCAAACTATGGTGTGTTTAAACAACTTAATGGCTCCAACACACCATAAAACTCCCCATTAATATTTTACAATGTATTTCAATGTTCATCTATCCCTATAATTGGTATTATACCCCTTTTAAGGCTTTAGGTCTAATCTAAGCCTATAGGCTTAAACTATGTTTATCTCCTCATCACCACCTATGAGTGGTTGGTAGTGAATATGAGGGATTACATATGTTTTTTCAGGTCCAACTTAACTTCATACATCTCATTTAAAGGTTCCAAAATATCTTAACTCACCTTCTTCTCATTTGTTTATTAAGCCTATAGGATATATCCTTTTGGGTGTGTCTTCTGTCTAAGATAAAATAGAAGGTATCTTCATTATTATCTCATGACAAAATTCTATGAAAGGATTTATAAATTAATGTGTACATTTTGAATAAAATTTTGGGGTTGGATCACATCAATATCCCCTCCAAACATCATGAAATGCAAGGCATACTTCTATGTAATATTCACTATCTACAAGGTTAGGTTATGGATTATAGGTTTACTTGAAAACTAACTCTTGACATGTTTCCTTATTATGTGAGTATCTATTAATAGTGTCAACACTTATCCCCCTTTTCAAAATATTCAAGATGTACCTACCTCCACATTATTAGGTTAGCCTGTAGTCAATTATGACTATGTTAATTGATCAAGAGTGACATGCCTATATGTGTATATTGCCTGGTTATACCTTATATCACATTATATGATATCCTTGAAATAATTTAGGTAACTTTAAAATTCATTTAAAATCAATTCATTCTCAAATACCTATGATAAGTCCAAACTATCATATGTTAATGCACTGTCACACCATAGTTGACTATAAGTGACCCTTTTAAGGGCAAAGGTATACCTATAGAATGTTATGCATAGTCCATTTCATGTTTAGTATTTATTAAAATATTTTGGTCTAATTTAATGAGTTAAATATACTCATATCCTATCTAGAGCTTGAAACTAGCTCTCAACTATTAGGTTCTAACATGTCACCTTTCTTTGATTAACCTGTAGATGTACTTTTTTGAGTAAAAAAATGTCCTTTAGGTTGTGATATGAGTTAAAATCCTAAATTTTGACTAACTTAACTTTTCCTTGAGCTATTAGTGATATTATCACCTCAATAATAACACCTACCATAAGGACATGCTCCTATTCTACCACCTTAGACTATGAGGTCATTTGGAATTAAAAATATTGCATAGAACAATGACTTTCTATAGTGTAAAAATGTCTAGAAGTGTGATCCCTCTAACATTATACTCTAGCTAAAAAACCACTTACCATGTCAACATACTAACCCTATGATTAGATCACCTCATGGAAACATTCAAACCCATATAGAATTCATGCTACCTTATTATGTGATAGCACCAAATGTGGACAAGGTTCTATTTCAGAGTATTTAAGGTAACAAGTCCATAAACTTTCTTTCTCAAATTATGAACATGATTCAAATCTGTCTACCACTCAATATCTCCACTATTTACTACTATGGCATCCTCTAAATTCTCAATCTTCTATGAAGGTCTCAAAACATGTCTAGACTCTATCACTCCAAATGCTTAGACCTCTTTAGGACCTATAGGTGTACACATAGTAGAAAACAAGGGCAGTGAATGTGGACCATGGACAATATACATAGTGTATGATTTTGTAACTAGTTCTAGTCCTTCTCAAAGTACTCAAATGGATCCTTTCCACTTTGAAGGAGTTTAAACCAGTTCTAATGTTCCATTTCAATGTGATTACTCTTTTATAGGTGTACATTAGACTATAGGACTATGTATATAGGAGAAACTAGTTATCATAGTCTATTATGTGTCATTTGAATGGCTTGGATTGTTTGATCCAATTAAAAAGTGTGTCCAACATCTTGAAATTCTTAATTTACTCTCTAAGGATGTTATGCAAGCCTTCATACACTTGACTATTAATGGTAGTCATGAAAAGACGGATTATGTTAACATGTTTTTTGTTTACAACTCCATGGATGTAGCCTTTGAGACTGAGCTTGGAAGTAGAGGGTGATTTCCATGAATATTTATAAGTGTATACATCATATCCACTTTTGATTGAAACTACTAGAGGAAAGGAAATCCTATTTATTTAATGAATAAGCTTACAACTAAATTAGTGTACTCAAATTTCAAATTTTGATGTTTGTCTCATCCACTCACCTCCAAAAATGCAAAAAAACATTTAAATCATGATATAAGGATTTCTATCTCCTATATAAACACTTTCATTAATTGGATTGTATAAACTAGCTCAAATAAGAAGAAAACTTATATGGTGTGGGGATTAGCATGCAAAAAGAGATAGCTAAATTCTTCACATTATTTTATAAATCATGGGTAACTAATCTCTAAACTCCTATAATCAAATGTAAGTGGACTAAGTTTACTAACACCCCTCATAGGAGTTTGACCCAACTCCTCTCTTACTAGTCATACCATGAGAAAACGTATTGACCATTTATGTATGTTTAGTAGATAAATGGAGAAGTGAAATGGTTTTAAGACATTTTTTTGCATTTAAAAGCTTAAAAAGTTCTTATATTAGTTTAAGTAATTTGAATATCCATTTTATAATCTTTCCACATGTGTCACACTCTTTTGAAATATGTACAACTACCAAAACATCCTCTTTTCTAACTATTTTCTTGATCTAACTTAATACCTAAAATATTTTTAGTTATTACTTACATTAATTATATTATTTTGACATATTTTATGTTTAAATATATTTTTTAAAACTTTTCTACCAAGGGAAACCATACAACCTTCATTAATGGCTGAAATATGACCCTATGTGACATAAAATGGTACAAGGACTAAATATGATTATGACCAAGGATAATAGAATATTAAATGACATAAAATAGGGACATGAAACACCCCATTACATATTAATATACCCATATATCAGTTTTTTTACTATAGGGGTTGACCTATATTGACTTGTGGTCTAAATAATCAACACAAAGCATGAACAAAAGCCATAGTACCTTATATTTCCAAATATATCTTGAAAATATTCTCAAAAAGGTATTTTTAATTTTTTTTAAATTATAAAATTAGTCCCTAAATGATACCCTTTTGGTTCCTTATGTTCAAATTTTTTTTGAGTGAGGGATCTTCCTGGGAGGGTCACTTTGCACCATTATATCTTTTCACTAGAAATTTTCAATAAATGTAAAACTAAATGCATTACCTTATCTTGTCATCAGGGTAATATAATAAAAAAATTAATCACTTTTTAATTCATCTTATCCTACATAAATTTGTTTCAAAATTTCTCACTTTCCAAATTTAGCAACTAGAAAGACAAAAAATTGATTAAGTAAAAAACATTAGAAATGATAGTTTTTGAATGTGTGCATTTCACATGTGATATTTAATATATTCACATTATCCCTCCCATTAAAATATAATGAAATTTGGATATCACCATGAGGAATTTTTTAAATATTTTATTTACTTCACCCATTCAAATGTTTTTTAAAAATATGCGCACTAACCAAGTCTAAAAAATGGAAACATAGGAAATTGACGAAGTGAAAAAACAACATAGAACCTAGCTTTGATATCTATGCATTTCAAACTTAAGTAAATAATTTCATTTGAATTTATACACATTTTCATTCCTACCACATTTGGTCACCATATTGTAAAATTTTAATATTAATAGATCTCAATTATATGAGCAAAAATAGGATTTAAAAGTGTAAACTAGTTAGATTTGGTTGCTCAGAAGACAAAAATCTAGGCACTAGGTAGTTTTCATGACTACACATCTTTCAAAAGAGGAAAATTTTAGGGATAAATACTTCACCATTATATTATTATTACATTTTTATATTATAATACAAGTTATCAAGAGAGAAAAATGTGATTTAGTCTTATGAAATTAGGTCTAAAAGGCAAGACTTGGACATATTTGGCAATTAGAAAGATGTAGGAAATGCCAAGTAAAAATTAGCACTAAATCCAATTTTTAACTCTACACATATTTCACATGGGATTAAATTTTCTATTATTTTATTAATCCCCACACTCTTATCACATATGGCTATCATCATGAAAATTTTGAAGAGAGAAAAAGTGATTTGGCCTTGTGGAATTGCTCCTAAAAAGAACTACATAGGCTGATTTGGTGTAGAGAGTTTTATTTCTATTAAGAGATCAAGGTAACTTTGAAAATTTAATAATAAAATTTTAAATTAGTGGTGGTGGTTGTTTACTTGACTTAGGCAATGTCTTAATATTTGGTGAAACTTGAAATCCTACCTCAACTAGTTTCTTCCTGTCCAAAAATTTCTTAGTATATGCACTATACTTACCAAACTTATTTGTAAAATAGACAAACTAGGTATTGTCTCTACTAATTTCTACACTTTTTCTTCTTTATGACTCAAAATTAAGCACATAGGATGTGTACCCTTGAAATTAATGATCCATGTTTGTGACTTATGCTACATTGAAACTTGAACCTACTTTAATCCTATGACTTAGCATAACTTCTTCAAAAGAATGCTCCTTCTATTCTCCAAAAAATATCCTCTCTAATAGATATGATCTAAAACTACCTTATAATTAATCTAATTTCTCATATTATATATTTTCACTTTCTTACATTTTCTCAAAATCTCTATCTATCTTTTCACTCTCATTTGCACCTTCTCTTCTCTCAGGACCTATTCTTTCCTTATCCTCATATCCTCTAGTTTCTCTTGCTCTCCTATGATCTCCCATTACTTCATTATATTCTACACTATCTACTCTACTTATACTCATATTTATAATAGTATTATTCTTTTTTTTTCATATTTTATGTTGTCATATGTCTTTCTCTAACCCTAGAATTTACTTTTCACTATGTCCTCCATATTCTAGGTATGGGTTCAAGCTTCCATTTTTAGTTCCTTATCATTATCTTTCTTATCACACACATCCCCCTAATCCTTGAAGTGACTAATCCATGTTGGTAGGATTAATCACCATGGTCTTTTATACAACCAAAATTTAGATAAGAATAGGTGGTCATTATAGAAACTTGCCTCTAATTCCTCTCATAAATATTACTTGCATAACCTCAAATGCAATATATCCATATAAAACAAATTTGATGATGTATCCATTAATGGTAGTTTTAACCCAATGATCTATTTCATGAGTCCAATAAGTATCCAAATTAGACATGTTCTCTAGTCTCTCTTATGTACAATTTAAGAAATCTATTTTTCTTAGCTAAAAATAGTAGTATTTGAGTATCAATAACCATGTAACTAGTAATACAAACAATTGAAACTGTAAAAAATCATATATTTCACCATATATATGCTCATGAATAACTTTTTTTTATAAAAATTCCTACTATTTTTAATTCTTTTTAAATGAAATTATGAATTAATTCATCAACCCATCATTATGAGTCTCTTTATCTTGGTATCCATCACAACGTGTTGTAATGTTCCATGCTTACCACAATATTTTTAGTAGAGGTTCTTGGAAAACCCATGAAACATGCTAATAAGAGATAATTGTGTAAAACATAATATAGAAAAAAAAATGGAAATGACATAGAAACTTTACATTAATCCAAGAATGACATATAAAGGTAACTATCATGATTTGTAGATATAATCAACTCAGAATAGTAACTATTTTCATAAGGAACTAAATAAAATAACACATAATAGATCAATGCAATGAACATAAATAAACATAAAGGAAAAGCATTTTTTAATCTCTATATTGTTCTCAATATTTTTAAACCCCTTTCAATACAAGTTAGTGGTATTTATAGAGATTTCCAAAGACTATGTCACTTCACATTCCAACCTTTTTCTATAACCTAGAAGAAGACTTTACATTCTAAAGGTTTTCGATATACAATTAAAGTTGCATACATAGAAAAAGAATATGCTACATAAAAAATGTGATAAATACATGCTTTCCATACAATAATAAACTATGATTTTACATTCCTAGTCTACTACCAACATACTACCAGAGATGTCACCAATTCTAGATTAAGCAAATGTAAACATTAAGATCACACAAGATGAAACTTATGCACATAAGGATGTTGTTGAATTAAAATGAAATAACTTAAAGATAATATTACAAGAGATAAAAATCAAGTGGAAAAAAACCCAATCTTTCATTAAGTTAAAAATATCTCAAATGAGATGAGTACATATAAGAAAGCAAGCAAGTAACTCCTCCATAAAACATGGTTAATAGACCCCCAGAATAGACAAGTAACTCCTCCATAAAATGTGATCAATAGAGCCTAGAATATATGGTTAACTCTCATTCCTATAATATCTAGTCAAGGGAGTTACTTCCTAGTCACCCAGTTAACCTACACACATAAACAAGCTTCTCCATGAAAGTAGGAAAACTCTAAGTGAGGGGAAAAAACCCATAATAAATAAATATGGGAAAAAATAAAGTCCTTAATCTAACACCCCCCATAATAATAGCTTAGGTGGGAAGTGTAAAAAAAAAATGGGTCTTGACAAATATTGAGGTACTCATGTACAAATAAATCTATCATAAAGCAGAGAAAAGTAGAAAACCCATAGGAAAAAATACCCCCAAAAGAGAGACATAGAACAAGAGAAGAAGATAGAAGTGCTCCCCTAAAGATGATGATGTTGCTAATGTAGACCATACCCAAAGAAGATATTGTAGATGAATAAACTTTCTCTCAATGAAGGGTTGGATAAAGATATCTACAACCTACTTTGAAGTCTGGAAAAATATCATGTTTATGACCTGACCATGAATAATCTCTTAGATAAAATACACATAAATCTCAATGTGTTTTGTGTTCTAGTTCTCAAATAGATTCCTACATATCTACATAGTACTCTGGTTATCAAAATAGATGATGGTGGGATACCTAAATAGAATGCAAAACTCAAATATAATCCCATGAATCTAAATAGCCTTAGTAGATACATTAACACCTCCCCTATACTATACCTTTACGAATGATATATAAATAACATTTTAGTTATTTCTAGACCAACTGATAGGACCATAACCCAAATAAAAACTATAAACTAAGGTGGACCTACAATTCTAAGTATCACATGCCCAATTTGAATCTATAAATCCAACTAAGTCAACCTATGTGTTAAAAGTGTACTAAATCCCAACTTTGTATGAGCCCTAAATGTAGTAAAAAATCCTCTTAGTTGATTTCTAGTGCATCTCATAGGGTTATTACATGAATCTAGAGACAAGTCCCACTACAGATGAAATATCAGACATGGTATGAGTTAAATATATAAGTCTAAAAACAAGTTGTCAATATCAAGTGGTATTAACCAAGGTGTAGAATAGTCAGCCTCAAGCTTGACTCCTAATAGAAAGGGAGTTAGATATGGATTACAATCAACCATGTGAAATCAAGATAAAAGATTGAGAGCATTCTATTGTATTCAACACACCCCACCTTGGATTTTCTTTATTAATGGGGACCCTCTTTATTTTTAGAAGGTTTATTTATTATTTGGGATATGAATGTGTGTTTGGCTAGTTTTATTATCTAGGGAAATTGGATGTTTTAAACATTAAATCACTATTGGGTTTACTTATTTTCTCCTACAAACCATTTCCATTAGAAGGATCTATTGAAGCTAATCTATTAATGGATATTTTTTAAGTTTTCTATGTATGATAAGTATTTTATTTTATTTATTTGGGTTCTTTTATTTAGATTTAATTATTTGAATTTACTTATTTAGATTCATTTTATTTGTCATTACAATAAATTTTGGTCTCTAAGAACTTTTTGGTCTTTGGAAACTTTTGGTATCTAAAATTTTAGTCTTGGGAAAAATTTTAGTCAGAAGGTTTTGGTCTTGGAAAACTTTCTTTAAAAAAAAGTCTATTCAGTAGCTTTTCATTGGACAACCTTCATTTAGATCATTTTGTTTGACACCTCTTATATGACAACTTTACTTTGTAAACTTTAGTCTTCAAATTTTTTTGATCTTTGGGGACTTGCTATATGATAAATTCCTCTTGAACAATAATCTCCCTGAAGAACATTTGGTCTTTAGGAAATTTGTCTTCGATGACTTTCATTCATAACCTTTTAATCAATAAATTTCTCCTTAGTGACTTTCCCTAAAAATTCCTCCTAAACAAATATCTCTAAATGACATTTTTGTCTTTGGGGTCTTCAATTAATAACTCTAGGCTCACCATATCATATCATTTGTCCTAAAATCAAATATTGACCCTTGGCTAGACCATATAGTGACAAGTGTCAAAGAGAATAGCACTATGCCCCACCAGAATAAGTAAGCAACTTATGTGGCATGCTCACTAGGCCTAGGTGGTCAAGTTCAAATAGAATTAAGGTGACAAGCTCATATAAATCAGTGTTTAATGGTATATAAACTAAAATTAATGCCAAAAGATATAACATTGATCCATTAACTAAGATCATATCATTTTATTATCATTGAGCTCAAGTGCACATAGCCTTATAAAATTTAAAAAGCCTTAGCTACATCTAAATCAATTTATAATTTACATAATAGAGTTCCAGGCCACTATTTTTAAGAGCTCAAACCTTACCATCACTAAGAACCATAAATGGAATCTTCATATAAGGCATACAAGGGATATTAACACCATTCAAGTTCTCTATTAAGGATTAAATAGAATACCTAGATATATTTTTTGATGCTATAGTGTTTAATGGTCTCTATGCCAATTACTCAGCTCGATGGGAAGTCGTAAAGAACATCGACCGATTTTCTTGTGAGGAAGAAGTATATATAAAATAAAAATATGTTGAAATTGACTTATTACCTTTAAAACACCAAGAACTCCACTATGGATCTACTAATTGACTTATTACAAAACCTATTCTTCAAAGGGATAATTGTAGATAGTGGTTTCTTATATATATCAAGCAATGCATTCATGAGGTATTTATTTTTTCCCATTCTAGACACTACATTTTATTTACACAATGTGGTTGGTTGGAAGAAAAATAATAACATGGAATAAGTAGTAAGTAAATGACTTCTACCATGAGATACTTTTACACTTAAAGAAACCAACAAGAATCCTATTCCCATTACTCAATTCTAGATGGGAATTTTATTGGAATGGAATTATTAAATAAAATGTTTAACCACCCAAGCATTCATTTCCTTAATTAATAATGGATTCCATTACTTGACTTTCTCATCACCTTAGAGTGCACTTATGCGCTGGAGAAATTATCAGTGACCACCTACAATAATTGATGCTACACAAAGATATGAGGCCTGAAAGTGGAAACTTTTATGATCATAGGCATATAATAATGGAGGTTAGTATAGTGTTAGTTCAAGAAATAAAATTAAAATAAAAAAATCTAACACTTATACTCCTAGCCTAGATACTAGGGAGATCTTAGTAACAAACATTAAATGAAAGAATAAAAAAACATAAAAGACAATAACTTTTTTACCTTCCTTGCGAGATAAAAATGGCTTCATTGAGTGGATTGATCAACTTGTGCATCAATAATTATTTGTAAATGAAGCTTGTGTGGCTCCTTGTCTCTTTAGTACCTTGGATTTGTGATTGCTTGGCTTAAGAATTTAGAATTATAACCTTACTTGAAAAGCTCATCTCTCTCCAAATTAGCATTATAAATTTGGCTTATGATAGCTTAGAAATAGATAGGCATGGTATTATATTTATATCCTTAGGAATTAACTCTCACCAAAGATAAGTTAGGGTTGAGTTAAGGCTTGTAATGGGTTTAAATGAAACCTAGCTAAGTCAAATCTAACTCCAGTAGATTTAATAGTTGTCAACTAATTATTATTGCAATTAATAGGCATGGTACTCAAAATTATATATTTTAAGATATTTTCAAAGATCTTGATAACTCATAAAGGCAATGATGGAAGGCTAGAATTTTTTGAATTTTTGAATTTCATTTTTTAGATTTTCATTAATTTCAGATAAATAATTCAACTAGGCATTTAATCTAGTTTAACTTGTTAATTGATTTTGATTAGCCTTTTAGCATTTAAAGATTTATTTAAGTGTGCAAGTACCCCACTTAATAATTTATGTTAATCATTTTTTCCCACATATAAAAATGGTGCCCAATGGATAAAAATATTGATGCAGGGAAAGAGTTAGAGTTCTTAGATAGTGGTTTAAATAAAATCTAGATGGTTGTGAGCAGAATAGTGAGTTCTTAAATCTCACAATTTTTTTGAGGTGCACCTAAAGTGTAAATTGTCAAATTTGTAAGGACAAGTCTCAAGATATAAAAGATCCATGGGATATCTAAGACACTCAAAATGAATATGGGTGTCTTTACATTCAATTTGAACTAAGTTGTAGATCACACAATGAGGCAAGATAAAGGCTATGCACTTTAAGAGAGTGGCTCGACAAACTAAGATAATCAAGCCTTCACACTTGGCCATTTCCAAATGAGGATTGAGTAAAATATAAAACTTGTGAATTTAATATCTTCACCTAGGAATCCCTTCAAGATAATGGATCAAATGGTTTTGATCCTTGTAGTATTAAAACCATCCACTAAAAGTTTGGTGTTATCATGATTTCTGTGCTTCAAGTTATAAATATCCAAAGGTGGCCAAAAACTGAAAGACATTCATGTAAGTGTCAAATTTATACCCAATTAAAAATCTACATGAGTTTAAATTCGATGGTCTAAGGTATGTCAATTTTTTTTCTCACAAATATCAAATGCCATTCATGTAAACAACAATTTCAAGCTTAGTGAACTAGTCATTGGGGTTAAAAAATCCTTAGTAGAAACCTAGAGAAGAGCATGCAACTGGAAAGTGTCAAAACCATAAGATTTTGAGCAATTCAAATAGTCATATTGATAATAGTTATGGAAAGGAGGTGAGTTTTTTTTATCATAACTAAAAAATAAAGAGAGGCAGAGCTCGATACAAATAGGACCGACAACTAGACAAGGTACTATAGGAAAACTAATGTCCTTAAATTAGTTTTCCTTTATAATTAATTTGATTCAAGACCTAAGGCATAGAGAAATTATGAAAGGATCATCTTGAGTCATTCCTTGATAATCCACCATTTAGAATAGGCATGACATGTCCCTGAAGAGTTTGAGGATTTATCCTTTTAATGAAATCTGGTAGAAAATCAATAGTCCAAAACTTGGGGATTCAAAAATTAGTTGGGGCATTCACTTCTAGCCAGATCAAAGATTTTCCACCTATAGTTAAATTTTATCTTTCAACATAATTTTCTCAATCAATGAAATGATTTTTAGATGGATCATAGATATCTTTCTCATGATAGCCTATCCTGATTGGACTAAAAGCATGATAAAAATGGCTAAAAGCTAATAGATAATAGGTTACCAACTTCTCCCCTCTCTCTCTTTCTTTACTATAAATAGAGACCTTAGGTCAAAGAATAGATATCTCTAACTTATTTTGATATATCATTATATCTCTCTCTATCTTTGTCTTAGTTTCCTCCCTTAGTTAGACCATACTCTACCAAGAAGGAATTTGTAACCTATTAAAGTAAATAAAAGGTTGTTCTTTGATTTCATTGTTCTAGTATAGTGTGTACTTATCACACCTAGCTACTAGTTCATCCACTCATATATGTTTTATTCTAAACCTTTTGGTCAAACCCTACATGTGGATACTAAAACTAGTTAGTGTCTTATTTTAGGCCTCTCCTTTCATTTCCTTTAACCTAGATCATTTGGTAAACCTCTACATAAATGTATGAAAAATAGTTGGATTTTAAACTCAGCCTTTACCCATTTCATTAGTGTTCTTTGGGTTAATTATGGATGATTGACTTGTAAATCTGGTACATCACCTATTAGCTTTCTTAGTATCCCTTATCCCCTTCTAACCCTTTTTCTATGAAGTTCTAGGCTTAGTTTTAGTTTAGGTGAGCATAAAAGAGGAACCAAACTACTCCAAAGGTTCAGTCCCATCACGGGATACCCATAGCCCAAGTTTGTTCCCATTTTATAGCTCAATTGGGGAAAGCCTTAAAACCACTTCTCCCAAGGGTGTGATTCGAATCTATAATAATTTTTAGAATTCTTAATAGGACTAAAATTCTAAATAAAAAAAAAGAATATTTTGGTGTTTTTCTTCTACATATCAACCTTTAGAGTCACTTTTATAAACATCAATGGCAACTCTAAGCTTTATCTAGTTATATCATTCTAGGTAAGCCTTCAAGTATTCTATCTACATCTAATTTCCTTTTATGAGTCTCTATGGTTGGATTTAAGGTAGTGCTATACCCTCACCTAGTTGGTGAGCCTTATCACCAACCAAATGGATCCTTCAAGAAATTTAATCATCCATGTTAACCTTATAATGAACATATCTATCCTCCATATTGACCCATTTATCCCTCTAGACACCCTTCTACCACTACATCCTTGTTGGTCCTTAAACTAAAGATGATAAAATTATAAGAGTTGATGAGAAAGTGGGATGTAGAGTTTGAGATAATCCCACCTCATCACATAAAATTGATGAGGGAATTAGTTTTAAAGATAGCAAAAGAGTGGATGACTATCAATGAGGAAGTTTAATATGGGGCTATCAATAATGTTCTATATAATATTATGACTTTGATCCAATGGTATATAGATAGATTGGTTAAATGGGAGGGTAAGGAGAAGTAATCCAAGTAGCCTCTGCCCCCCATCCCACCCTATCCTTTCATTCCCTCTCCCATTCAAGAAGAGCATATTATGAAGAAGGGAAATGAAGAGGAGGGAGAGGATTAGGAGGATTCATGGTGGAAGTTGTATCATGACTTCATGGAAGAAATGGACTTAGTTAGGGGTCACATAATCTCTCTATCTAATAATGAAGAAGTAATCTTAACCAACAAATCTAAAACATGAAAAAAATACTTATGGCCCCATGATCATAGTCAAGGGATTGACATGTTTTCCCCTAAAAGAACACTAGTGGATTTGTAAATCCATGAAAATAGATCTTTAGAGGTAGTTAATTTCTCAAGATATGAACTTTTTGAGTCTTTTAAACATGTTTATCAACTTCTCCCATCAATCCCAAACTTATCTCTACCCTTAAAAGCTAGAGGCAAACTCAAATGAGCTCAATATGTCATAGCCTTAGAGTCCAATCCTATAGACATGTTAAAGGGGATAGATCAAGATGGTATATAATCATGATTGATAGTGCATAAATAAAGGAAGATTAGACCTATTATTACAAGTAACATAGATTTGGGAGCATGATGATTTGGTTTTAGACTCATACTTCCAATTTGTACACCTGAAGGTAGTGGTAAAGGATCCAATCACCTTCCTAAGAAGACTTGAGCATTCGATTGCTCTCAGATACAAGAGGGAGTTGTCTAGGAACAACAAGTATATCTCAAATCTCCAACATATAAACAATAGTTTCCCATTTGATCTAGGGGTGTAATTAAAAATTATTATATATATATATATATATATATATATATATTAGATTTCAAAATTTTCCTACAAGTATTTCTACACATTTTGTTTTGTAGGTTAGTCATTTCTCTTTTCATGTGTCTACATGCACCTATATTGTTCTATTTTTTTTATTTTTTATCATTTTAATATGTTAGAAAATATTGAATCCATGCCTAATGGATAAAACTAGTACTAGGTTATCAAGCATAGTAAGCATGCTTCCTTATGAGTCGCCAAGAATGTTGACCATTTTTAGCCCACATATTGAACTAGTGCCTAGTGGATAAAAATCCTAATGTAGGGAAAGAGGTAGAGTTCCTAGCTAGTGATTTCATAATAATTATGATGGTTATAAGTGGAATAGTGAGGTCTTGAATCTCATAAGTTTTTTTGAGGTACACCTAAAGTGTAAATTGTTAAATTTATAAGGATAAGTCTTGAGCTGTAGAAGCTCTATGGGATATCCAAGACGCTCGAGATGATTATGGGTTTATTCACATTTAATTTATGCCAAGTTTCATCTCATGTGATGAGAAAAGGTAGATGCTATGCACTTTTAGAGATTGGCTCCAAAAACTAAGATAATCAAGCTTTCTCACTTGGCCATTTTTAAATGAGGATTGAGCAAGATAACAAACTTGTGAATTTAATATCTTCACCTAGGAAGTCTTCCAAGACAATATATCAAATGGGTTTTCTCTTTGTAGTATTAAAACCATCCCCTAAAATTTTGGTTCCATCACGAGTTCTATGCTTCAAGTTATAAATCTACAAAGTTGGTTAAAAAATGAAAGATGTCCATACAAGTGTCAAATTTATACCTAGGAAAATATCCACATGAATTTAAATTTGATGATATTTAGGACATTAAAAAATTTCTCATATAAATCAAATGACATTTCACAAACATTAATTTCAAGCTCCATGAACTAGTCGATGGGGTTCAAAAATCCTTGGCAAAAACCTAGGGAAGAGCATAAGATTGGCAAGTGTCAAAACCATAGGGGTTTGAGCAAGTAAAATAGTTGGATTATTGATAGTTATAGAAAGGAGGAAATTTTGGTTTATAGTGACTCAAAAAATAAATAGACAAGGTATTATAGGAAAACCAATGTCCTTAGATTGGTTTTCCTCTATAATTAATTTGGTTTAAGACCCAAGGCATAGATTAAGTATGAAATAATCATGTCAAGTCATGAATCGATAAGCCATCATTTATAATAGGCATGATGTGTCCTTGATGGGTATGAGGATTTTATCCTTTCAATGAAATAGAGTTTAAAATCAATAGTCTAGAACTTAGGGGTTTAGAAAGTAGTTGGGGCATTCACTTCCAACTAGATCAAAAACTTGTCACCTATAGTTAACTTTTATCTTCTAGCATACCTTTCTCAATAAATGAAATTATTTTGAGACTTATCATGGATATCTCACTCATGATAGCCTATCCTGATTGGACTAAAAGCATGATAAAAATGGCTAAAAGCTTATAGACAACTAGTTACCAACTTCTCCCCTCTCTCTCTTTATGTTCTATAAATAGAGGCCTTAGGGTAAAGAACATATATCTATCACTTATTTTGATATACCATTTGATATCTCTATGTCTTTCTCTTATTTATCTCCCTTGGTTAGACTAGACTCTACCAAAAAGGAATTTGTAACCTTTTGAAGTAAATATAAGGTTGTGCTTTGATTTAATTATTCGAGTATAGTGTGTACTTATCTCACCTAACTAATATTTCATCCAATAATATATGTTGTGTTATGGACCTCTTGGTTGAAGCCTACATGTGGATACTGTGACTAGTTAGTGTCTTATTTTAGGCCTCTCCTTTTGTTTCCCTCAGACTAGATCATTTGGTAAGCCTCTACACAAAGGTATGGTAGATAGTTGGATTATAAAATCAACCTCTACCTATTTCATTAGTGTTATTTGGGTCAAGTAGGGAGGATTGACTTGTAATTTTGTTGTATCACATGTCATCCTTCTTAATAGCCCTTATCTCCTTCTAAACATTTTCCCATGAAGCACTAGGCTTAGTTTTAGTTTAGATGAGCATCAAAGAGGAACCGACCTACTCCGAAGGTTTAGCCTCATCATTGGATACCCAAAACTTGGGGTTGTTCCCATTTTATAGCTCAACTAGGGGAAGACTTAAAATCACTTCTCCCAAAGGTATGATTTGAACTTATAATAGGTCCATACACCAAATTAGTAGTTGTTATGTTGTAAGGTGATTACGGATAAATCCATAAGAGGTTATTATTGCATATAAAAGATAATACATTTAGGGATGCCTGATTATGATTCTAATCTTTTTTAATGATGTTTAAGAAAATTTTAGAAATTTAGTGATTCCTAGGCTTAATTTACAATAGTTGGTAGGAATTGATTTGAAGTTCAATCGAAGGCCAATTGTGTCTAGTTTTATGAGTGTATAGTTTTCCCCCATTTGAGAGGATGTTGCAAGTTATAAGCATAATAATGTCTTCTCAAAGAACAAATATGGCCATTAAGAAGTAATTAAGGTAATGATTAAATAAGGAGATTCAAATAATGTTTGGGAAGCCAATAATGATGCCCCTTTGAGGGAGTGGCCAACACATACATTTGATGGACAATCCTTAAAAAATAAGAAAGAAGAAAAATGAAATTAACCCATGGGTAAGATTAATCTAATCAATACAATTCTTGCATGCATTTATTTTAAAAAGTACTAATTTTCCCAAAGGAAGTTATAATCAAAAACAAAGGTTGAGACATTGATTTACCTAAAAGTAGTTATAATCAATGACATAGCCACATCCCCAAATTAGGGTTGATGATTTGAAATAATGATTTTCCCATAGGTAATTTTAATTATTAAGATGAACTTGATTTAAAAATAGTTTTTGATTATGCCCTATTAGGGTAGATTGGCAAGCATAACTCAAAGATATAACCTATCATACATATTAAAGTGGAGTGGGAACAAATGTAGATGAGATGGTCTAATGATTGAAGAAGACACAAACAACCAGGCACATGAGGATGTACAAAGTGATGAACAAGATGACTAGAAGAATAAGAATTGATCAATGTGAATGATTTGGTTGTACCTTCAAATGTGGAGATGCTCATCTTTATTATCATGAATACAAATAAAATGGTCAAGAGGTTTATTTGATCAAGGAGGGTGTGGGGATTTGCTAGGTTACCAAGGAGAAGTTCTTGTGGCTCCATTACTTGTAAGATTTTTGGAGATAATTTTTATTGTAGCATGTGATGGTATGCATCATGATATAAAAAACCATGAGAACTTAGATGAAATGTGCATAAGG
Organism: Torreya grandis; assembly: GCA_037957365.1. Taxonomy (NCBI): domain Eukaryota; kingdom Viridiplantae; phylum Streptophyta; class Pinopsida; order Cupressales; family Taxaceae; genus Torreya; species Torreya grandis. The sequence continues at coordinate 1,406,301 of JARHVA010001165.1, read as the reverse complement.
AATGACTCCTAATCAAATAAATAATTAATAATAATACACTAATAATAAAAACCATGATGATAATGTTGGCATATGAATATAGATGGACTTAAGAATAATGAAAAAGGAATCACCTAATGAACACATATAGACTGAGTCAAGGCACAAAAATGAAATAAAATAAATAGACAAAAAAATAAACAAAAAAACAACTAAACAAACACACAAAATTTTTGAAATAAAAGTCAATAGAAAGCATCTTGTCACCAACCATGTCAATATCTACACATGAAGGATCAATAGAAGCATAAATATGTGGTGCCCCTAAGTAAGGATACATGAAAATGGAAGGTCACACCCCTAATGGTAGTGGAATGCATTATAAAAAATAATGGATTTCTCCTAGTAGGGAAAATCAAGGATGACTGACTAAGTTTAAATAGGATATATGTTTTTGGAATTTTTTTGGTATCTTAACTTGTTAGATATTAAAAAGATACCACTCAAAAAATGGAGATATAATTGGCTTAGTTTCCTCAAAAAATTATGAGAGTGTATGAAAAAGAGGGACTAAGTTGACCTCAATGTGAATCAAGTGTGGCCTACATAGTCATGTTAGGACTTTTAGTCACAATAATTTCACCAACACAAAAGGATATGAGATCTAACTAGGTCATAATTAGTTCTAAAATTAAGGAAAATGGTAAGGAAATTGAGAATAGTAATGACAAGATGATGTGGGAATGCATGGTAAAGGTGTTGTTCCTAATTTTCCCATAGGAAGTTATAATTAAGAAATAATGGCATAGGTCAGTACTACTAATTTACCAATAGGTAATTATAATTAGTAACATAAGGTGGAACACTAATTTTATCATAGGTGGTTATAATCAGTGGTAAATTAAATGTAAATGAAATATAATTTGCCAAATTCACTATCAAAATACTTTCATAGACTATCATTTAAACATGAAATTCTAAAACTATTAAAACTAGATCGATATCCCCTCATGGAAGGTGTAGGAAGAACCAAAGGAACCAATATCAAAAGGGTTGGGTAGGGTGGCTAAAAATTGGCTTTGGTCAATAATAAAGGTATGATAAAATGGTATAAGTTATGACATAAATAATAATGTCAATATAGAAATTGGATATGATGGTAAGAGGGTTTCCCCCAAGTGATAAGGTGAGGTAAGTGGCAAGGTATGAAATAATGGTAAGGCAAATGGATAGAAAGGTAAATGGTAAGGTATGAAATAATGGTAAGAGGAATGGAAAATGAAAATGGAAAATGGAAATGGCAAGGTAAATGGAAAATGAAAAAGGTAGGGTAAATGACAAGGTATGAAACAATGGTAAGAGGAATGAAAAATGAATTTAATAAGGTAAATGGAAAATGGAAATGATAAGGTAAATAGAAAATGGAAATGGCAAGATAAATTGAAAGTAGAAAGGTAAATGTTAAAGGCATGTTTAATGTTTTTGTTAATCTTTTTCATGTGGAGATGCACATCTTGATCAGCAAATGATACAACTAGAATAGTTAATCATCTAAATTTTTAGCCTACACCTCTTCTAAATACCTATTTTTTTAAGAACCTATTGTAAATTTGGACTTCAATAATGTTTTTATGATCCTAGTTAGTCATTGATTTTATTTCCTTCAAACTTTTAGACAAGATATCTATGTAACCTCTACAAAGGAAAGTATAACCAAAGATGATAAATATGACTAAATATTAGATGATAGGTCTAATATGGAAATGTAAAGGTGGATGATAATGGAGTGTATACTAGTTTGGAAACAAATGAAGATTGATATTTTTAGGCACACATGATGTTGTTGATTTAAATTCAACATAACTTTAGATGTGGTGGGGCCTAAAACTTTTGAATATGCTCTCAATAGGATCATCATATTTTTCTATTGTTTGGGCATGGGAGTAGATACCATCTAATTATGATATAGATTAGAATATATACCAATCTTATCTTGGATAATGTCTTCATCAAGTGGTGAAGAACTATGGTACTCAAATATTGGCACCTTGAAGAGGTTTTCACAAATGAATTTCTCTTAATTATCCCATAACACCTTCAGGAAGGTTTTACTCAAGAACATTGAATTTTGACTTTGATTTTCTTCTAGCACCTTTTACAATTTTTCACTAGAATATGTTGAGTTTGGATTTTGATTATCCCATAACACCACCACAAAGGTTTCACTAGGATATTGTTTTTATTTTGAATGAATGTAGTCTAGAACCCCCTGATATTATACAAATTATATGTTGACATGGATACAGTTCAATAAGGTGTGATTTTCTCAGTCCCAATCAATAATTGTGGGAGGTTGAAGATAAATATAATGGCTAGGTTTGTTGGTGGTAATGGCATGTGGAATGGTAATGTAATGGAAAAAGGTAATATAATCCTTGTAAAAGATACTATAACTTATGTTGATGTTGAATTAATTATCCTCAAAAACTATAGAAGGATAATAAATATATTAAAATTGATCTATGAGGCATGTGTAACCAATATTATAATAGTCATAAATGTATTATGATTCTAAAGTTGAGTCTAATTCAAGGGACTTTGAATCTGATTTTAAGACTAACATTGATTCTTATTCTAATACTAAATCTAATGTTAAGAATGAAACCTAAATTCAATGTTAAATTTTCATCTAGTGTGGATGCTACTACAATGGTATCTTGTTGAATGTTTTGTATTAGACAAGTAATGGCCTATGATGGCATAATGATCTCTATAGAGACTAGTTTGTCAAAGTGAGACTCCTAAATGAGGGGAAAATAATTAAGATACAACTCCATAGAGACTAGATTATGAAGGGGAGGCTATTTAAAAATATGACAATATTCAAGATAATGATTTTCCTAAAGACTGTTATAATCATTAAGAAGTGACTCAAAAAAAACTAGCTTATCATAGTGAGACTCCTCGATAATAGGTATAGTAACAAAAGGTAATTCATCATAGGTTGAGTTATCACAAATAGGTGTTTCAAATATAACATATTGGAATAGTTGGTTTTCTTTCCCTTTTTTACAATTAGTTTTAAAATACTACTTTTGAATATATATTGGTCTTCTAATAATTGGCTTGGTTGGAGAGGTATTGATTAGTTCTATTATGGCTCAAATATTGGCATGGGTTTTCTAAAGTGGGTAATGGTTGGAAATGGATGAATAATGGTTGGTGGTTGGATAATTATAGGTTTATATATGATAGGATCATCTAATATGGGCTTAAAAAAATATGGTTGTCAGCCTAAGATAATAATTATGACCCATCTAGTTGTAATTTCACAACCTTGTCAAGCTAACAAGTTACCATATTAGGAAGGTACTGGAATGGTAATGGTATGGAATTTTTAAGTTTGTTTTCTATCATGAGCCAAAGGATGAGGACTAGAATGGTAATGGTATGGCATTGTGAAGCTTGGTTGCTATCACAATCCAAAGGATGAGGTCCTAGAATGGTGATGGTAGGACATTGTGGAGCTTGGTTTCTAGCACAAGCCAAAGGATGAGGTATTATAATGGTAATGGTATATCATTTTAAATCTTAGTTTATATCTCAATCCAGAGGATGAGATCATAGAATGGTTATCCTTGGACACTTTAGAGCTTGGTTGCTCATGTAGGACAAAGGAGTGTTAATTGTATAGGTGGGGGATCAGATACCATGAGTGGTGAGAGGGTGATGTTATTACATTAATAAACATAAAGAAGTTCTCATCACATACTACTCTTGAGAATCTTGGCTTTATTCCCAAGATTAGGTATTGTATGAAGGATAAGGATCTATATTACAAACATCACCCTAGTAGGGGTCTTGAACAAAGTCATCATATGTGACCACATTATCATAAATTGAATTGTACATGGATCCTCTATAAGTGTAATGAGACATATCCAAATTAATGACGAATGTTTTGAAGAAAGGCCTAGAGTTATACAAACTTTAAAAAATAATTTCCAAAAGATAAATGGTCTAAACATAGTCTAACTTGGTAAAAAAATGGAGATGTATCTCCAAAATGGTATGTGTTAAAACTTAGTATAAAATATTCTAACATTAAATTTATTAAACAAATGGTCAAGCAGATAAATAAAAACTGGCATGACAAACTCTAGGTACAAAGTGTTCCAAACAAGTATAATCTAAGGAAAATAAAAGTTTCTAGGTATTTTGGAGAAGGAACAAAAGATAGACTCAAAATAGACATATGATAGGTATTTAAAAAAAGGCACAAACTCTATACTTTTAAACAAAACAAGGCATGAGATTTAATCTAACAAATTTGAAACACTTTGGCATAAACTAGGCATTCAGATTTAAACATGAACTTAGTCAATTGGTATAGGGAATTTAATAATAGGAATATGGTAGATAGGATAATTCTCCTAAATATAGGCACAAACAATAGTTCTCAAAATTAATAAAGAATTAACCTAAGTTACACAACCCAAAATAAAAATATCGATATCTAGGCCAAAATTACACAAGGCATTGGCATAGATCAATCAATGTTTAGATTTAAACTTGTAAAATATAATTTAAAAATAAATTTAGGAAAACTTGGCTTATTTAAACAAAAAAAAATATATACAAAGATGAATGGTATAACAACACTAGACAAAGATCCAAAAAATCACATGTGGTTTAGTTTCTAAAGATACATTTGGACCTAAGGCAAACATGTGTTGAAAACAATTCAAGAAATGTAATGACGTTATAATGCTCTAAGTATATGATCAATGGTCTATTTCAAGACTCAATGGTACAAAACCTAAAACTAATTAGGTAACATAACATACCTCTTAAAATCAAATGACACACATAAACAAGATTTTACAAAAGACTAAAGCAAAGGTATAGTGTCAAATGGGCAGTGTAATGCCTCCTCAAACAAAAGAGTGATGTATAAAAAAAGAATCATTTTGGCATGGTAAGGTAAATAAAAATATATATTTTAACTTAAGACCATGAAATAAAGGATAAAATGACATAAATACCTAAGTGTAATGCCCTAAATCTTAAAATTGACAAGGTTGCATAATACTATCAAATTTCATCAATATACTCATCCTTCAGAGGATTATAAGTTTTAATACAAAAATAAAAGTTTGTGAAAATTAAGCTTTTTATGCCCCCTCTTCTCCCAAGAGTTTTTACTATAACATGAAACTTTTGGATACTCACCCTACATCAATAATATGTCTGTGACAAGTGGGGTTGTTCTAAACTATCAATTTCTTCATGCTTCTATATGGTCCCAAGTGTGGCAAACATTAGAGATACAATCATGTCAATGAGATCCATGTCAAACAACTTGTTATTAAAATTTATTATCCTTTTCACACATACTACATCTATTACTTTTTTAGTGTAGTGTGATGTCTGAGTTGCCCCTATAGTCTGAGATGGAGTACCACTAACAAAGATTTGTTTTAACCTCTCAAGATAAGCATCCCAATGGGTTACCCTATATTTATATACCCCACCATGGATTGGGGTTAAAATGATATGGGGAGATGAACTATTTAGTCAGCACTTCTATAAATTACCCATGAGGATGTGATGAACTCTATCATAATTTAAAATACATGAAAATAAAAGACAAGTGAAAAGACTTTATGGTCATATTTGGGTCACCCAAACCATATGGATTTGGGGAGGTAATAAATGACACTATTTTCACACTTTTGTACTAAATTGATTGAGGCAAATAATGAGTGATTTTGGTCACCTGAGTTCCTTAAAAGGGACAGGGGGATAATATACACACATCAATCATTTTACTTAAAAATAAACAACTTCAACAAATAAGTAGTAAAATTGAAACTCTTAAGATTATTTATCTAGTGTGAGAATTTTTTTTAATCACCAAAATTAAATGTGTTGTGAAAATTTTGGTCCCTTGGCATTAGTTTAAAAACTTTAAAAATAACTAAGGTATGAAAATGAACTAAGTTTATTTTAAACACTAAACACAAATTATGTAAGATTTAACCAATTTCAAACTTGGTATTTCCACCTTAGGACCTATAATTGTTACATGGTTTTTACCTACTTAAAATCCTAAAAGTGAATGAGAAAATAACATTTTGTATTTTTCTCTTGGGTTATTTATTTTTTTGTCCTATAGATTGATGTTGATCCTCATAGGGATCAATGTCAATCTATAGGGATTAATGTCAGTCAATCAAAAGGGATCAACATTGATAAACATAGATCAATTTAAATTTCTTATAAAACATAAAAAAAATATAATAAGGATTTCACAAAAAATATCCTTGTCCAAATGAACTTAAAACCAATAAATAACACTAGATCCTATAGGCAAATATTTAGTCAAACAATATTCAGGCTCTTAAACATAAAATAAAAACTAGAAAACACAAGAAAAACTTGTTAATCATGTTTGATTCATGATATATTCGACACATAGGGGTTAACATTGATTTTGGTAAGATAAGTGTTAGTCTTATTAGAATCTATGTCGGTCTCTATATAAATTATGTGTCACTAAAAAGTAGATTACAAGAAAAACAAAGTTAAAAATTGAATTTTAAATATTATTAAACATTAAATTAGAAAAATTAAGAGCTACATATTAATCTCCTTAGTTTTATGAGATGCTTCATTGAGTCCCATCAGGTGTGCCATTTAAGATCATAAAAATCTAAGAAAGGATGTTAGTATAGTGTTAGTTTAAGTAATAAGTCTTAAATAAATAGACTAACACTTACACTCCTATCCTACATACTAAGGAGAGCTTATAAATAAACAATAAATGAAATCACAAAAAAAAAACATAAAAGAAAATAACTCTTTTACCTTCCTTGGAAGATCCAAATGGCTTTGTTGAGAGGCATATTCAGCTTGTGTATCAAGAAGTCTTTGGCAATGAAGCTTGTGTGGCTCCTTCTATCCTTAGCACCTTGCCTTTGTGATTACTTGGATTAATAATTTGGAATTATAAACTTACCTAAAAACCTTATCTCTCTCCAGATTAACATTATAACTTTGGCTTATGAGAGCTTATAAATGGATAGGCATGACATTATATTTATAGCCTTAAGAATTAACTCTCACCCAAGTTGAGTTAGGGTTGAGTTAAGGATTGGAATGGGTTCAAACTAAGCCTAGGTGAGTTAAATATAAATCCAGTAGAGTTAATATTTTTTAACTAATTATGATTTTCAATTACTAGGCATGGCTCTCAAAATTAGATATTTTAGGATATTTTCAAAGAGCTTGATAACTCATAAAGGCAATGGTGAAAATCAAGGATATTTTGAATTTTTGAATTTCCTTTTTTATATTTTCATTAATTTCAAATGGATAATTCAACTAGGAATTTAATATGGTTTAACTTGTTAATTTATTTTGATTAGAATTTTAGCATTTCAAGATTAATTTAATTGTGTAAGTGCCCCACTTAATAGGTCCATAGGCCAAATTAGTAGTTGTTATGACACAAGGTTATTAGGGATGAATCTATGAGAGGTTATTGTTGCATAAAATATGATACCCCAATTAGGTATTTCTCAATATGATTTTGAGTTTTGATGACTAATATGTAAGAAAAATTAGGACATTCAGTGATTCCTAGGTTTAATTTGTAATAGTCGGTAGGAATTGATCTGATGTTCGGTCTAAGGCCAGTTATGGCTAGTTTTAGGTGTCCAAAACTTATATATGTTGTAATATATTTTGGATGTATTGATGGGGACTATCTTTAAACATAATGAGGATTTTTGGAATCCAAATCCTAAGTACATCAAGAATATAATCTATAACTTCTACTCATTCATCCACATTTATGTGTATGTGAGGAACATTTCTAGAATAATAGAGGAATTATATCCTTAATTTTGGATGGAAATATATGGCCAACCTATATCTATGATATCCAAGAGCATCACCAATATGCTCATATCTTTGGGTGATTATTGGTTGTACCTAGACCATACTATTATCATGTTTGTTGGACACAAGGTTGACCCTCTTCATCTCCCCAAATTCATACAAAAAAAATTTTGAGTAGGAAATTGCCTTCCAATTATGTAATAGGATAAATGAAGACCTAACAAAGAGTAAGAATATTACCTTCTAAGTCTCCCATCTCATAATTGAGAGGATGCAATATACATAGTGTAAGCACTTTAAAGAGGCTGCTAATATAAGGATGGCTTATGCCTTGTCTACTCTACCCCACAAAGATTGGGGACCCTAGAGGAAAGTGCAACAAAAGGTTAATAATTTTGTCGTTCCTTACAATAATGTGACTTTTGATCATGAATTCTTGTTCCTCAATATAAAATATGCTGCAAAAGTTAAGGAAAGGGTTGAGACTACTAGCTTAAATGAAGCCTTGTTAAGGGTAATCTAAGTAGATCCATCCCTTACACTTGGGAGAAAAAAAATTATTATCCCACCACCTAGGGGGTAGACATCATCTAATTTATATATTAAAAGACATTTTTAGTATCCACAAGACTAAATCTAGGACCCTTAACATCCATTCATTATGATGATAGCTCTACAACAAGATTAAGAGAAAGTAGCAGGGGAGAGACATCACATGCTATAGTGTAAGAGGAAGAAGAGGTTCTTTAATTTAAAATGTATACTATTAAACTAAGGTAGGTAAAATAAGAACTATTTTAAGAATCAATTCAGATAGAGGCCTACACTATGGGGATGGAAAAGGGAATCATACTCTTGAAATCCTATGATAAGGAAGAGATTATACCTACTATGGAAACTTTATCAACCAAAACATCTAGTATGAATCTTCCCTCTCCTACCTCAGAAGTGACTACTCCTCAGGCTAAGAGGAAAATAATTTATTATAAAAGAAAATATAGGGTAGAAAAGCCACATACACCATATTTAGAGGTACCAAGTGTGCAGGCATAACCTTCAATTGAAGGTGAGCCAAGCCATGAGGTAGATGAAGAAGAGCTATAATAAGTTAAGGTTCTAATCTTTCAAGGGTTAAAATTAAAATCACCCCTTGATAGTGACTAATTAGGTAAGGGTGTTATATTTATTACTCCCCTTGGTCTTTCTCTTATTATGTCATTACCACATGTTTCTTATTTTCCATTTCCAATTTTATCTACTTTTCTTCCTATGTCATCATTCCCTAATGGGCCTATTTTCATTATGTCAACAACTACTCATTTATTCTTCACCTCTAATTCCATTACCACCATCCAAACCATCACCTAATGTTAGTTTCTTTTAGTCAATTAAGGTTATCAATGCCCTCATTAGGAGTAGTGCAAACCATAATAGTGGTGGCCATAAAAAGAGCTCCCAAGAGCAAACTACTATACATTGTTCATCTGATGCCACATCTATGGAATCTAGACTAGTCTAAAATAATATGGCCTTTAATGCCTAAGCCATCCATTAAGACTAAGCTTATAAAAGACACTCGAATAGAGACAAAAACACTAGATCCATTAAAGTTGACTCTTATATAATGGGCCAAGGAATTAAGAGTGTCACCTTTTTAAAGGCCAAACTTGAAGATTACCGAGCTTCTCACTATGATATCACTCTGAGCTTCTCACTATGATATCACTCTTTGATAAATTAACTAGCTCAGTGTAAAGGGTAAGGAAGAGTAAAATAGAAGATAATAATGAGAAAAGCCTAATTATTAAAGAAAGGGAAGAAATTTACTCTATTTTGAAAATACAAGACATATATAAGGTTTAGTCCCATTACATTGAGAAATTTAAGTCCTACATGGAGACCCACATTATAGCAATGCTAGCCATTCATGAGGGATTAAAATAGGTAACAAAAGAATTGGAATAAAAGCTAGAGACCCTAAGGGAATCAAAATAGGTAATGCATGTTCCCTCTAGATAACATAAGATGTTCAAAGTGTAGCATTCAGGTTATATGAAATCTTAGATACCATTCATTATTTGAGATCACAATTGGCTCCACATGAAAACACAATAATAAATTTGTTTAAGGTTCTCAAGGAAGATGAGAATATATTTAATTTATTAGTTTTATATACTACCAATAAGGCATTAAAACATTTGAATTTGATGACTCCCCTAGAGGTAGTAAATATAGTAAATCTATCAATTATTAGAACCTAAGAGGCCAAAAAATGGGTAAACATTGTTAATGATTTAGTTACAAATATCATAAAATAAGAGAAGCATGTAGTGAAATCTTTCAATGAACTAAGATTGACTTGAGCATGGGATAGTACTAGGAAGTTGGTGGCCAAGTCTATTTTTGACCAAATGATACAACAAGCATTAGATAATTTCAAGAAGATTTTACAAGGACTAACTTTATAATATATTTATACAAAATTGAACTTGTTAAGAGGAAATTAAAGTGGATTTTTTTTGGGTAGGCTTCTAAGTTAATAAAACTAAGCATGCAAGGCTAATAGCACAAGAACATAAGGTGATCAAACCTTATCTCCTATATATGATCATAGTATAGGGAAAAAATTCCAAAGGATACAACCATTATCAGGAGTTAAAGGCAAATAATATGTCTACTTCAGCACCACCAACAAATAAGGAGTGTGATTTTTTATTAAGGAAGAATATTATTCTTGCATAAAACTATCCCACTTAGGTATTCCTAAAACCTCTCAAAATTTCCATAGATCTAAAACCAAAGAAAATAAGACTTATGAACCACTCTGATAATCTACTTGAGTATGTTTGTAATTTGTTGGATCCCCTACCTAAGTACCCACACTTTGAAGTGTTTACCTAGCCAAAATAGGCATGAATGTGGGTGAGTTAGGTGCCAACTCCTCATCCTCTGAAACATGACTAGAGGTAGATATGGGTGACTCCCCATTATTTTCCTCATTGAAATAACTAGAAGAATTAAGAATATCTAATCTCAAGAACCTCCTCTAGATGATCTAAGTTAAAGGAAGAATCACCAATTATAAGTGAATCCAATGAAAGAGAAGTGTTTAGTGTTAATTCTTTGGGACTCTCCTTAAAGTAAACACTTCTCTCTATGAAAAAATCATGTGTGGTTGGATGTATAAGGTAGTACCCCTTGACATCATCTAGATAACCTATAAAGATACAGGGCTTCAAATGAGGCTCCATAGCTTTGTGTATATTTTTTGATATACATATTATAGTTAGAGATATGAAAACCCTAAAATTATCAACTTTAAGTTTCCTTCCATGCCAAGCTTCAAAGAGTGTTATACCTTAAAATCTTTATGAGGAACCCTATTTTGAATATAACAAACATAATTAATCGATTTATCTGAATACTAAGGTGATAAGGACTTAGATTGAATCATATATCTATCCATCTCTTTCAAGGATCTATTATTTAATTTTATAACTATATTATTTGAAGGAATATAAGTAACTGTCTACTACAAATTAATCACTTTATGGTGAAAAACTACTCAAATCTATTTTTGACATTTTCACCTTCATTATTAGTTTGAAGAGTCTTAATGGATTTCTCAAATTGTTTCCTAATAAGTGCCTTGAAGTCTTTGAAATATTTGAAATTTTTCTTAAGGAATTAGACCCATGTATATCTCAAGAAATCATTAATAAAAGTGAGAATGTAATTAGCCCTTGTAAAAGATAGACTAGGAAAAGGCCTAGATACATCACTATATAATAAATCTAATACTTGTGATACCCTCCAAGATTTGTCTTTGTCAAATTTTGATTTGGGATGTTTTCAAAGAGAGAAACCTTCACAAAGTTCCTAAGATAATTTGACTTAAATTAATCCTATGAACATGTCATTTTTTCTATTTATTCAAGGTGCAGTAGTTAAGATGGCCAAATTGCTAATGACCTAATTTTCTAACTCCATTTAAATGAGTCAATAATGTAGTCAGAGAAGAATCAAGTGTAAAATGTGAGAAGGTATATAACTTGGATTTGGGATCTACCCTACCGAATACCACTATAAAATCACTATGTAACTCCTTGATGATAATTGAATCTGGTAAAAACTCAACCCTCATGACTTTACTAATCTGAGTGATGATAATTGAATATAGTATAAAATGATAATAAATTATTTAAAATAGAAGGGACACATAAAAAATTATTTAATGTTCCTCCTTAAATTTCAATATACCCTCTCCCTAAATTTTTTATAAAAGTTTCATCACCCAAACTAATAGAAGACACACTATAAGGATCTAACAAAAAAACTCAACTAGTGAAAAACCCATGTGGTGAGAAAAAAACTATGCTAATAACCCATAAAGATGTTAAATAAGTAATTGATACAAGATATTTACCCTTTTATTTCTCTTTACCCTTTCCCTTTCCTTTGGAATAATATTTAATTAATGAATTATATTTGATATACTCGAGAACACCTATGTTGTTCTTCTCTAGGAGATGAGTTAGGTGATCTATTTGCTTCTTCACTTACTTGTGTTCATCATTGCCATTTTTTATTATAATAAGCACACGTAACCTTCTCTTTCTTAGGTTTTTCATTGGAAGATGAGTCTTTGATGTTGTTTTTGGTAGAGCTTGATTCTTTCTTATTCTATTGATCTTTATTCTTCTTCTTTTCTTTATTTGAAGTATTTGCTTTCCCATTCCTAGAAATTAGGGCTTTAAGTTTCATGGATTTAAATGTTCCCATCTATATCAACTTGTCTTTATATTTAGTTAATTAAAAAATGATGGAATATAAATGGGGTATTTTCCATGTAGTGCCTAAAGTACTTTTAGTGGCATGGAAAGTAGAGACAAAGACTAAATAGTTAGGACCTAGTTTAGAGAGTATAAAAAGAATAAGTTGGTCATCTTCTTTATTTATCCCAAATTATTTCAAATACATTATAAAGGAATTGAAATTAGTGAAACAATATTTAAGGGTGTCAAATTTGTAATGAATTAGGCTAATGAATTCATTCTCAATCTCATGACCTCTCATCACATCTTGCTCTCCAAATGGCTTACTCAAAATGGTTCATACATAATGGGGTGATTTAGTAGGATATAAGTAAAATAGGAGATTAGGTGATAAATAAAGACAATATCCCATAAGATTCATTGCTATGGTTATACCACTTAAATTTATCTGCATCTATGTTATGTTTAATTTCATCACCTTGGTTATCCTATAAAAAACCTTACTTAGAATGATTACCATATTTATTTTCCATTCATGATAGTTAAATAGAGTTAGTGGGTTGATTAAACTTGAATCCATTTTTATTGTTGAGTTAATTTTTAGTATTATTGCAATTTTTTGCTTTTTTATAAATGAAAGTGCAAGTAGAAATAAAGAGTAACTTAAAAAAAGTACACCTCCCCAAATAAAGTATGAAATGGTGACACCTCTCAAAAAAAAGTTACAAACAATGCATTCTCAAAATATGTTAGGTACAACCAAGATTACATCTAGAGAAACTAGTGTAAATTTCTAAGAGACATGATCTGCAAGACTAGGTGATGGTATCAAGCTTAGTAAAAAATGCATCCAATACAAGTACATAAAGTGAGCAAGTGAAAATATGAATAACAATTCCTATTTAAATATTTAACATAATATATTATTTTTATAAAAAAAATATCAAAAAATCTCTAGTAACAATGATAAGATTGGCCAATCATATTACACATTACTTGTGCATTCAAATAAAAGTATCCTATTTAACCTTGTTATAAATCAAGATAAAAATGGTGATTTAATATACTAGATTTTAAAAAAAATTAGGGAAAACTTTGAATAGAAGTAACTTGTTTTAGAATAAACTGTAAACCCTTTTGAAACTATAGGAGTCTTTTTTGCTACTACTTAAATAAGTCAATGTAGAATTGCATGCACCGAGTATGACCAAAGGTTTAAGTAAGGGGTTATAAGGGGTAGTTTATAACCCCTTACTATAGTTGAAGTCTATTCTTGGTGATCCCATTATGTTTATATGACCTATTTTGATGTAGAGGCTACATGAAATGATGGTTTGAACTAGGTGATAATGAGAGTAGACTTAAAATGTGAAAATTTTGTAGATAAGGGCTGCCTAGAAGAAACACAACACTAGGGTCAAATAGTCTCCTAAACACACAAAACCAATCAAGGCTAAGCTGAGGCCAAATACACAGGCCAATACTAAACACATGGAATACAAATTTAGGATGTATGGAGGCACATAGGTATTTTATATGAAAATTCACCAAGTCACATTGAACATGCAATCATAAAGAAACCACAAAAATAGTGGTAGTGGCTACCAATGAACTAGATCTTGAAAAAATAGACTCCACTAAAGAAAAAAAATCCTAAAATGGATTTTATAACAAACTTATCTTGAAAATAAAAATTTAATGATTTCAAAAGATATCTTAACATCAATAAAAAGTAAACATATGATTACCATAGGTGGCTCTGATACCATATCAGAGATGTCACTAGTTCTAGATAATGTAAATATAAAGGTTAAGATCACACAAGATGAAGCTTGTGTACACCAAAATATTGTTTAATAAAAATAAAATCACTCAAAGATAATATTTTAAGAGTTAAAAATCAAGTAGAGCAAAACCCAATATTTCATTAAGTTGAAAAGCTCTCAAATGAGATGAGTACATATAAGAAAGTAAACAAGTAACTCATCCAAAAAAGGAGGTATATAGACCTCAATAATAGACAAGTAACTCCTCCACAAAAGGTTCTCATTATGGCCAAGAATATATGAGTAACTTTCATACCTAGAATAACTAGCGAAGAGAGTTACTTTGTAGTCACCCAGTCAACCTGCACACATAAGAATTTTTTTTCATGAAAGTAGGAAAGCTCCAAGTGAGGGAAAAAAGTAAATAAATATGGGAAAGAAGAAAACCCATAATATAACACACGAATTCATGTGAAATATACATTTTTCAACACTAACTTGGTGTTTTCCCAACTCCATTATTATTTTTTATTTTTGGAGTGTCAATTTAAGTCAAGGAGGAGATTATTATATTTTGCACATTATACCTAATAGATCAGTAAAGCAATGATACAATAATAATAAGAAGTTGAAAATGCACATGGTTAAAATATAAACCCATGAAACCCTAACATTATAAACACAACCTTGATGAAACTATAATGTCTAAATCTATATATGATGTACACACACATTGTAGTGGTCTATCTAAGAGCATAATACAGTTTCAATTTCTAAATTTTAGGAGCATGCTATATACATTAAATAAAATTAGTTTACAGTCATAAAATTTGAAATCAAAAAATAAGAGTCACCATTACATATCCTTTTGCCATCTATATTGATTAGTCTAGTTTCATTGGGACACTTGGACTTATTTACCTTCATAACTTATTCAATAAATATGAAATTTGTACCTTCATTCATATGTGCTTAGATATATTTAATTATAATTAGTTTATTTGTTATTTTTTTATTAAAATATAGTTTGGGTAAACATAAATGGTGAACCCCATCTCTTTCTCACATTCAACCTATGATTTTTACAAACACTATTTTCTTTTTTGGGTATTCATTAAAATCTAATTATTCAAATGGTTATTTCATGTCTTTTATTCATATTATTATTATAAAAACCTGAAGGGGTAGGCATAATAATATTATCATTTTCTCTTTTCATGACCAAAGTGGAGAAATATAGGATGTCCCTACTCAATATTATAATCCTCCACCCCCTCCTCCTAGAATATAAATTAGAAATCACTATCATCTAGAGGTCTAACTACAAAATACATAGGCTAGGATTTTTATCTTAGTGTTACATAGGAAATTAAAAAAAATCAAATACCTATTAAAATATGTTTTGTAGGATGTTTTTTTACCTTATTTTTTATTAATACTATCTAAATAATCATAAAACCTTGAATATTTAGACTACACAATGTACACAATAATCATTCAATACTAAATGCTACCTATGAAATATTTCACATACTAATTATAAAATTGATCAAACATCTAAAGGATAGAGATATATTAAGTAATTTATAGGATTTTTATGTTTTTTGATTGTATTTATACCCATAAAATGTACTCTATAATAACTATGTGTGGTTTTGGGTCAAAAGTGCATTATTATGACTATTGATGATTGATTGATTTGTCTAGGAAGGTAAAGCCTGACTATTTTCATTCAAACATGTGCACATGTGTATTTAATTTTTTTGTCACATTTATACCTATGCATATCAACCTTTATTAATTATCCTTTTTTAAAACCCTAATTCTTTACCTCTTGATTATAAACCCTGCATAAGGGTTAATATTCTAGGTTAGACTAACCTTAGCCAATCCCCACCAACTACCCAAGCTTTGTCTATATTGATAGTACTCTAAAGAGGGATCAAACTACATGTATTTATCACTTTAATGAGAGTGTGTGCCAATTCATGTGGATGAAAAAATATATGCTAATTTTCCTAAACCCAACCTTGATCTAAGCCTGTAAAATAGAATTTAACCTTATATAAATTCATATTTTACAATAGATAATGAGCTAAGATCATTGTGCACTTTATATGTAATATTTTTAATAATTAATGCTTAACCATAAATATATTTAAGTGGATATATATATATATATATATATATATATATATATAATTTTAATTAGGGAACTATTTGCATGGAAAATCTAACCCAAGGTCAATCAAACATATAAAATAAATAGTCATAAAGAAAACCTACCCAAAATATAATTTAAAAAAACTCCTAGATGATAGAATTTTTTTCAATGTTCAACATCATATATTAGCATCTATAAAGTCTAGACTCATACGAAATCAAGGAAAAGTCAAAGTCAAGTGAAACAGGTCTAAGGATCCCTATGACAAATTAAATGAAGTTGAAAGCAATAATACAAAATACTATAAAATCAAGAAGATGTCAAAATACTAAGATGGATGTGCCAATAAGTTTCTTATTTGTAATTAAAGACCTATATATTTAAAGTCTCATCAAATCATAGTGAAAATAAGGTTTATAATAATTTGGGTGTCTAAACATGCCCCACCTTTATTATAGTATTTTAGTGGAACTATAAATACTAGTTTAAAGTGAAAAAGAGAACACAAAATTTTTTATTACCCCAATGTTCCATAGTGTCCATGTGTTCTTATAAAAATATGATGTAAGTAATTAGATAGATTATTGTCAAAATAAATTATATTCATAATTAGAAATCAAAATATATTCAAATAAAAATTACACATGTATGAAAATGGTATTATTCCACTTATAGAATATGCTCATGCTAAAAAGAATGGAGATGCCATGGGTCATCAGTTGACCTGATCTAATAAAAAGGGGTTCTTTTAGTCTTGTTCATTTATTTGACAAGGAAATGGATAAGCTTCCAAGCATTTTTGGGAGTATTGTTTAGGCCCTTGAGTCTAATTGAACCTCAACCACACCACTCAAGTAACCAATATTGTACCTTGATATGCTAAGGTGGGAGATACATATGGTCTGACTCTGAGTAATGCCAAGGTCATTGAACCTAAACTTCATTACCAAAATATGCATGAATCAAACCATTGCATATTGAGTTATAGATCAAATGATGTTCACTTCTAGATACCATAAAATATGTTTGAAAATAGAGATATAAGAGTGTGTATTTTCATGAATAATGTTCATTCCCCATAATTTGTGTCAACATGATAAACTATAAGAGTGGACATATGAATCATGTTCTTGTTCCTAATTATAATAAATCAGTGTCAAAAAATGCTATGGAATGACATAATTTTTCATCCAATATGACAATTCTGATAATGATTAAAGTATGTAATGTGTATGACATATGCACTACATATGACCCAATTTATATAAATGTGTAACTTGTATATATTTATATTATAATTTTAACCCAATTTTAAAAAACAAAATCATTGTGAATGACTGTAGTAATCTGAATAATTTTAGTAAGCTAAATAATTGCAACAAGTTGTATAATTATACCATGTTTAATAATTATATCAATTTAAATAATTGTACCAATATGAAAAACTTTATAATCTGAATAATTTTGATAATCCAAATAATTGTACCAATCTAAATAATCATATGAATTGTGAAAATCCCATTATATGACCTCATTTTGATAGGAAGGTCTCATTCAAATCAATCATGTCAAAAGATGAATGCATATAAATAGTAGTGAGACGAATATGAAATTGCTAGGGTATTGTGATTATAAATGTGTCACTTGAGTTTGAATATTTGTAGATTCATGTATTTATTAACATTTGAATAATTTGTATTTGAATTGAGTATCATGGTTTTGAATTTAAAATTTATTGGCTTCAACTTAGCATTTGGTTTAACTATAGTGGACACTTGAAATTATTGTCATGATTACTTTTCTCATTGAATGGTATTAATAATTGATATAGGAATTTTTAATATATATCACAATGGGTAAATGTTTCCCTCATTAAATATAATTAAATAAAAAGTATATATGGGTATATTTTCAAATTTTATGCTTTGGAAGTTTGTTTGAAATTGTCATGGAAATATTACAATGTGGAAAAAAATCTTGCATGTGTTCTAATGCCACTGATTGTGAATGAATTTAATATAAAAAATATGAGATATCATGTGAACATTATAAGGTTGAATTTTCAATTCAAACCATGTTAACCAATATATTTACCTTATTTTTATTAATACTATCTGAAAATCCTTAAAACATTTAATATTTAAATTGCGTAATGTACACAACAATATTACAAATATGAATGCTACCCATAAAAAATCATAGATACTAATAAAATAAACAATAAAACATCTCAAGAATAGATTTTGTTAATCTTAATATTTTTCACTTTAAACTTTACTAAAAATTATCTTAAAAAGTCTTATTGGTTCTTCATTATCCCTAAGTGCACATCCTAATGAGTGCATCAAGAATGGGATGGGATTAGCTCATTGTAATTTGCAAGAGATGTTTGCATACTACTATCATAATTTAATTTCTATTATTATGACATCCTTTGAGTATCTATATGTATTACCTATTTATATACTTTATTTTTATATTTTATAGCCACCTTGTATTCCTATTGTATCATCCAAGCTAATAAAGTTTTGACCATGTCCTTATTAATTATGGTATATCATCCCTGCCTATATAGGTATATACCAATCAACATATTTTTTAATATATCAACATGGTTGATGCCATTAGATTATATTTTAGGGTTAATTAAAATTATTAAAATAGTAATTATAAGGTTCATGTTATCATTTCCAAACATGTATCAGACTCATCTGCTCTGCTTGCACTCACATTTCTATTATTAAGTTTTAAAAGGAGTTAGAGGTAAAAGTATTATCTTAGAGGTCTATCATTACTTAAAGGTGTTTTAAGATGAATAAGATAATTCATACCAAGGAGGAGTCATGCTGACGAGTTTTCCTAGTACTTGGAGTTCCCAACTAGAGATATTTAGGTATTACTAAGCCATAGGGGAAGCTATTAAAAATTTCCACTTGACCAAAGCAGGAAACTGATGTATTGATGAGTCCACTTAAAGGTAAGTATAAATATCCCTATTCTCTTTAATTTATTTACTTAGGAGATAAATATACTTTGTTTATTTCTATAGTGGATGTATGTTGTTTATCCTTTCTTACACACCTCACTATAATGAAAAATATATTATAGTTATAAGGTTGCTTAAGATTAACGTTATCATCATAGGTTGCATATATCACCCACTATTTGACCAATGCACCACTTAATTTCTTATTAATTTAGTATGTTATATCTATATTGAATCTAGGTTATCCTCATTCATCAGTTCTTTTAATGTAGTATCCTTATTATATCATTGATACACCCCTTTATTACCATTATTACATCTTAAGGCCTAATGAAAGCCATACCTTGTATCATAAACATAAGATTTTGAGCCCTATCCTCTTGACATTTTAGTATGGATTACCCTCTTCTATGTTTTGTCTATTCTAGGTCATTACCCACTAATTTAAGTAAACACATGTTCTATTTTTATGACTATGTTTTTATCCTTGTCCATTGAGAGAGAGGATTATTATTGGGCATCCTAGTTTATGTATACATTATTGTGAACCCAATGTAAATCTTATCCAACTATCCATTGGATTATCTTCATGTTTCCATTCTATTCTTAAAATTGTCTTCACTTTGGCTTCACCATAATAATACATTATTATGAACTTGACATGAATCCTATCCCACCATTAGTTATATTTTATTCAGATTTCTACA
Source organism: Torreya grandis (assembly GCA_037957365.1). NCBI lineage: Eukaryota > Viridiplantae > Streptophyta > Pinopsida > Cupressales > Taxaceae > Torreya > Torreya grandis. The sequence goes on along the minus strand of JARHVA010001165.1, from coordinate 1,386,019 downwards.
TCTTTCTTCTTAGAGATTTCAATTCCAAAAACACCTCTTGTCAAAATTTTCCATATTTATTCAATGATGTATCCTTATAGGAGTTTTTACTAAGCCTCAAATCATTCTATTTTTACAAAGGTCACTCTATTTAACATGCCATTATTGAAGACATATATTCATGGTGAAATTATTCCACTCCATTTCCCATGGTTAAATATCCCCATGACAATCTTCCCACTTATGATGATCCCTATAAGAATCCCATGATGACACGCATAGTGGGACTGAAGATCCCCAATATGGTCTTCTAGTTTATGAAAATATTTATTAGTATCCATTTAGCATGATAGTGGATCCCCTTTATTTCAATTCTCATGTTATCTAAAATCAATATCAAGATTGTCCCATCTACGATTATGTTATTATGATGGAGGTGAAGACCCTAGCATAATAGTGGATCTTTTAATTTGTGATGACATTCCCACCTATGATGATCCTAGAATGATAAAGGATCTAATTTCTTACACTTTCACATAATTTAAAATTAATATCATCATTTTACCATCTATGATTATGATTTTAATGATGAAGGTAAAGAACTAAACATGCTAATATATATTCACATTGATGACACTTCTATCATTGACAAAATACCCATGATGGTTTTCCTATTTATCACATGATTTGTGGTGATTTTTATTTTATTTTATCTTGATGATCCTTATACTTGGGCTAAATAATATCCTCATATTGACGATTATTATAACATAGAAGGAAATACCTCTCATAATTTTTCCTATTCTACCAATCTTAATTACAACTCAAGTAATGATGAGTATAATTGAATCAATTCACACCCACCCTCTCTCTCTCCCTTGGAATCTTTTAGGTGGATAAATCACAAATATTTAATTCACATTCAATCTTATTATATAGAACCAACATTTTTCAACAAATCAACGTATAAAGAGTAACTAGTTAAAATGTCTATTCCAAAATGCATTATAGGTCATGTTGATTCTTATCCTATAGATAATAATATTCTTTAGACCTATCCTATATGTTCACTTTTAGCTTCAAACCATTTATAATCATATTAATTTTCAAAATTAATTATATTTAAATGTATCATCCATGTTGATATCGTTATATTAAATTTAACTCAATATAACTGTATCAAATAATCCCATAACATTTAGTTACAACCAATTACAAACAACTGCATTAGCCATGACAAAAAATATGTTGATATAATTTTTCTTATTTTATCCAAATATAATAAACATGATGTATAATGTTCCAATATAGTTATTCCTATTTTATCCAACTGAAATGGCCATGACATAAAATGTGCCAATATACTTTTCACTATTTCATCCAACTGCATCATCCATGACATTAAATGTGTTGATATAATTGTTCTTATTTCATCTAACTATACTAGTCATGGCATAAAATGTGCTGATAAATTTATAATTATGCCTTTTGTTATAAATAACTACATCAAACATGACATAAAATGTGTTGATACAATTATAATTATGTTTCCTATTATAACTAACTACACTAGCCATGACTCAAAATGTACCAATACAGTTTTACTCATCTTACCCAAATGTATCAACCATAACACATATTGTCCTAATATAATATTAATATATATTTATAAAAATTATAATACCTCAAATCAACTAAACTATATTGATCATCATCCCTATGTCTCAACCAGATGATATAGTTGAAATAAGTTCATGTTTGCCTAACTATATAGACCAAACTAATATAATTTAGTCTAATTGTGTTACACTATACTATATCAACTTGGTAAACATAATTAAACTCAATTTAATAACACCTCCCAAATATCTTGACATTTCCTTAGATACCATGTTCCCCATTTTAAGTGTTTTATCAATTTTTGTGAACTAGGAGACTACTAGACCCTAATTACATAAACTATTATGCAATATCATAATGTTACATATATGAAATATTTGACACAAACTAATTTATAACATAATAAATATATAAATATACTAAATATGAAAGTATAAGGTAGAACACAAATTAACTATAAAATTAAGATATAATTTTTTTCTAAAACTAAAACTAATAGGGAAACTATGTTGACTGAGTGTAGACTCAGAAAATGAGTTGAAATGGCTTCTAGGCATGAGTGTTATAATTAGATAGTAGAGCAGTGAATTATTATCCATAAGGAACACTAGTGTTTGACACATAACATAGATCTAAAATTTATCAAGTAGGTATGCATTCTCTTATGTGTTCTATGCATTGTGTGAGAGTTTATGATATGATGCAAAAATCATTATGTATCTCCTCTTTCACTTGAAATCCTAGGTCAATGACATAATATGATGAGTGTAATAATTGACTAAAAAATGGTTATCAATTAAAATTTTTATTGACATTAATACACCCCCATAATGAGTGTTACCTACATATCAAAACTTAAAAAAGGGATCAAAATTCATGTAGTTCTCCCATGCTATAATGGTGTGTGAAAAAGACTGGTGAATGTGCTAGATGGTAGTAAAATCTTGGTGTGATTAATTTTTTCAACTGTGAGACATTGAAAGTGTATTTATACTTTATATTAGGGCTATTAGGGTATTATGTAATCAAAATTGGGAGAATAGATATTTTTATCTTAATGTGAAATTAAAATTTTGGTGCTTTTGAATGTTGTGTATAAAATGGTTTGAAATGTGTCTTTATAATGGTATTTTGGGAATTTATTTAGATGGGAATTTATAATCTTGTAGGTCAACCCTTTCATTAATTTGAATTTTTTGAATTAATCATTATTTGACATTAACATAAGATCAATGGATCTAAATAAGAGAGAAGTGCATTGCTATCCAATTAGGGTATTGTTCTTTAAGGAACATAGCTTACTGATTGTTTAACCCTAAAATCTAGATTAAGGGGAATCTAGGGTTGAAATGGTAAGAGATATTCTAGGGCACAAGTTTGGTAGACTATATCTAAATCAGACTAATTATTTGTGAAACTCATATAGAACATATACTAAATTGATTATGCTAAAATGATAAAGATAGAAAATAAAACTATGTTAAATATTGAAATGATAAAGAAAAATGATAATTAACTAGTTATGATCTTAATAAAATTTTAGATCTATAAATATGTAGAAAGTGGACTAGATCTAGATTTTGAAACAATCTCTTGATTCTATAAATTGTACGTTTGTAGCTATAGACACTTGTACTGACTTGAGATGGTAGCATCAACATTAATATCTAACTTTGATAGAGGTGTATCATATGGAATAACTATTGAAACTATATGTGACAATTTATATACTTATGGGTTTTATGTTGCCTTCACTATGGATCATTCATATTTGGGTCATGGAGTGTCATTCATCATCAAATATCAAAACCCTATTTCTTCATATTCATAGATGATATGGGAAAAAGGAATTAGTGGGAACATGATGTTGAGTTGACCTAAATATTCTTATATCAATAAGTATTGCCTATATATCCAATACTCTAAAGAGGGCCTAAAAATTATGGAGTTCTCCCCTATGTGTTGTCTTGTGTGTGAATCATGAAATGTGTGATAATAAAGTATAATAATGACCTAGCTTATAACTTAGAAAATATGACTCTTGGGTTGTTCATTTAGTAATTTAGACTTGTAGGTATGTTTTCCTTATGACTGATATGTAAATATGAGAAAATAGGTAATCTTTACCCACTTGAGTTCCTGATTGAGTACTTTTTGGTCTATACTCAATATTTTTTAGGTGAGGAACGAATGAGGGTTGATCATGTATTTATACCAATCCCATTGGAGAATATCCCACATTAAATAACTTAGGTTGACCACATGAATACATTTAATTTAAAAATTGGATGACTTTAGGACATTATACACTTATATTGGGATAGGACACTTGTGCCAATGTAGGCATCTGATTGGGATGTAAGTGTCTAGACAATTAGAAAATAGGTGTATGTATAAAACTTATAGAGATAGAAGATAAGCATTTTTATTATATTATAGGAAAGATATAAGGTATAAGTCATTATAATAACATTGGTTAGACTAATATACAAGAAATTAGGCACAAAGATATAGTATATGCATGTATTTTAGTAGCAAGAAAGGTTTAGAAGCTGAAAGTACATCCATGATATGTATTTTCCAAGTGTATAAGATTGACGTGCTATAAAATTCAATAATTATGTCTACATTCCCCCCTTTAATCAACTAATTAAATTATTGGTTTAAAGGAGAATAAATGTGTACTTGTGTGTGTATAACACACCTTGTCTTTTCTTGAGTCCAACTTGAGTGCTTTTTTGGTGACCAACTTGTAACTAATAAATGTTACAATATATAATCATTGCATATAATCTAAAATTAAAATCATTAATATGATTTAAATTAAAAGAGAGAGATTTAGGAGTGGACATGTGTATCAATTCAACCTATTTTAGCAAAAAATGTATTTCAAAATGTATAATGATGGATAAAGTCACATGTAAGTACATATATGAGCTCAAACATGATAATGTAAAGTGACCATATCATGATATAATATGGATTATTATGATCAAATAAGTATATTCTCCCAATGTCCATATGACATGAATAGAGGGGAAACCCAACATCTAAAAGTGCATAGATCATGTATCTATGTATGCCTAAATTACACTTAAAAGGTTAATAAAATAGATGTGTATATAGAAAATACTAATATTTCATTGACCAACATGGAACCGACAACATATATGCCAAGGATATAAGAGGATATGTAAATGTTGAACTTATTTTTGGATTTTTAAAGTTATTTACTATTATTAATTTTTGGTATTAACCTAAGAAGATACATTATGATATCATACAATATATTAGAATCCATGAGGGGTAGTAAATATATAACCTTTATGTAATAAGATGTGCCATATGTGTGTATAGTATAAGTAGGAAATACATGTTATTTTGGTAAGTTTGTATTTGGCATCTTTGGTTTGCATTTATCTACATTTGGTTTGTCATTTATCGATGATAGATTCAATCTATAGGTACTAGGTCCTATAAGTATGAATAGATTATATGGTATGTTACTAAGTGAATTTAAACATAGTTTACTAAAATTTTCATTTGAAGATTGTTTACCATCTATATGAGCCTTAAATTTAGAACCACATTTGGAAACATATATTTTTCAATTTGATCTTAAATTTTGAATTGATTTTTTAGGAATCTTGGTTTAGATATTTGATGTGCCCATTGATACTTTTGTGATAATATATTTTCTATATATGATTTATTATTTGACTTTTTCTCATTTGTAGGTTCTTATTATTTTACATTGGCCAAATGTATATTTGAATGATTTTCATTAGTATTAATAATATATCCCAATCATTGATGGTAATTTTGATCATATGTGAAAATAGGATGAGATATGCCTTAGGAATGTTTTCCAAATCTTTGACCATGATAACCAAATTTTTGTAAATATTTCATTCCAAAATCATATTGTTTGGAAAATTGAGTATAATTATTAAGAGTTAAATTTGTATCCTTTTTTTTATCTAATTTTTTATTTTTGAACATTTTATTTCTCTATATGTGATATTTGTAACTATTTTTTCTCTAAAATTTTCTTTGGTAACCATTTTTTAGTTTTTGTATTTGTGGTTTAGGAGAGGTACTCATAATTTGAATGGTGTTCTTGGTTAATGTATCAATGATAGGATCACCACTACCTTTGTGATTTTTTTTCCTTTAATTCAAAACAATAATATCTATGATGCTTAATCATTTTCTAATATGCACAATGGTATTTGGATCACCTTATAGGATGTATGGAGGCAATTTGATCACTTTGTCTCAAATAATTTCCCTTAGGATTTCACATGATATCTTAGTAACCTTTGGTATAATATTTGGGTCACTTTTTTTAGATGTATTTTGTTGTATCTTTGAATTTGGATAAGAAACCTTATTTAGCATAACATTGGTAGATAAGGATGAAAACACATGATTAACAATATCATGTGTTAGATTTTATAGGTGTGTAATCTAATTTTATATAATGTGATCTTTGAAATAAAATTATTTTACCAATATTTTATTGAATTACTCGTAAGGATGATTTAATCTTTTGAGGCTTCACAAGAACAAACCCTAGGTACCTTTAATTGAACATTCATACATACATCATTTACCTTTCCCCTTGAAGGAGTGATAGCATAGACCTAGTTAGAGGGAAGGTAATTATAACCCTACTTAGGGTTAGGAGGAAGAGGCTCAATACCTTTTCCATATGAGTTGTAAAGAGGGCTTAAATTCTTGTTTGTTTTGAAACCTTCTCATTATAATGATCAAGTTGGCTATTCCTTTTAATTTATTTCATCTTACATGGAACATAAAAAGTAAAAAATACCATAATGTAATATAAAATGAAGTAACTTAGAGATATATCCATATTAAACATTTTTTATAAAAATGGAAATTTTTATTTTAAATTTTGAACACTTTAAAATCTAGATTTAGAAAAAAATAAATCAAGAAACCCTAGGTCAACTAGGGTTTTGAGATCAAAGGTCAAGGTCACCACAATATGACAAATGAAGAGAAATTAATATAAAGTGATTGGATAATAAATTTTGGAATATGAAACATGATTTTAAGGAAAAATAAGAAATGAGACAAACACAAAAAATAGGGAAACAAAAAGTTCAATATATGGTCTGTAGGGCTAAATTTATTAAAAATTGTAAAATTATAAATTTGAATAATACATAAAATATTTTTGAAAAGAATATGGCTTTGTATATATAAAAATCAATATGAAAAAACTTATTAATTTGAAATTTAATCTAATATGAATAAAAAATTGGCAAAATCCTAAAGTATTCCCAATAAAGAATCAATAGTTTTGATAAAACATGATTTTATTTTAGAGATCTAAGAGAGATTTTTGAATAAAATATTATTTTTGAAAAAAACCTTAAATTAGTTATAAAATAACTACAACATTCACATTTTATGCCAATATTTAATAAAAATACTAAATTGAAAGAATTGAAAAATCTATACCAAATATTTCTAAACAAAAAATGGTGTTTTAGTATACCAACCTAAGTAGAAAATACCTATGAGAAATTTTAAAATCAATATATTTTGAATATTTAATGTGTTATTCAACCAATAATACACTTTAAATAATATGCACATGAATCACTTATGACCTGAGGAGGGTAAAACCTTAGGGTAATGTTTTTGATTTGAAAATCCATCACAGCAAGCTGAAACCCTAGGAGGTTGCAAACCCTAGATCATATTTTTTTTTAATTCACATGAATTGTGTTTACCAAATGTTTAACACTAAAACCTATATTATGGAGAATATATGGTTAAAGGGCTAAGAGATAACCTAAGGGATAAGGATGGTAGACTATCTCTAAAGTAGGTCAATTATTTGTAAAACTTAGATAAAACATACACTAAATTTATTATGTTGAAATGCTAAATATATAAAATGCATCTATGTTAGATATTGAAATGATAAAGAAACAAGATAATTAGTTGGACTTGATGTTAATATAATTATGGATATGGAAATAGGAAAAAAGTGGATTAGATCTAGATAATGGAATAGTCATTTGATTCTATAAATTATATCTTTGTATCCATAGACACTTGCATCAAAATGGGATAGGTTCATCAACGCTACTATTTGACTTAGATGTAGGTGTCTAATATGAAATATATAATGAAATTGGATGATTTTGGGTTCTTTATCAACCTTTCTCTAGTGCATTCAAATATGGATCATGGACAATTGCTCTTTATCAAATAAAAAACTCTAGTTATTCATCTTCATAGGGATTGTTGTAAAAATGGGTTAGTGGACACACGATGTCGAGTTTATAAAAATACCCATCTGTTAATGAGAATTACCTACATATCCAATACTCTAAATCAACTAATGTAGTTCTCCCCTATGTTTTGGCTTATTTGTGAATCATGAAATGTGTGATAAAAAAATATAATGGTGACCTATTTTGTAGTTTAGAAAATATGGCTCTTAGGATACTCCTTAAGTAATTCAAACTTTAAGTTAAGTTTTCCCTATGGCTGATATGGAAATAGGATAAAATAAGGAATATTTTACCACTTGAGTGATTGATTCAGTGATTTGTGGTGTATACTATGTATTTTCTAGTTGAGGAATGAAGGAATTTTGATTGTGTATTTATACCAATCCATTTAGAAAGAAATGATGAATTTAGGGCATAAGAATCTTGAATTGGGATAGGACACTTACATCAAGATAGGAATCTATATGGGACATAAATGTTTAGGTAGTTGGAAAATAGGTGTAGATCTAGAACTTGTAGAGACATAAGATAAGTAGGTTTATAACATTTTGGGTAAGATAGAAGGTCTGAGTCGTTAGAATAGAGTTGGTCATACTAGGAAATAAGTAATTAGGCATAGAGAGATATTTTATGTGAGCCTTTTGGTAATGAGAAATGTATATAAGATTAAGGTACATCCATGATATTTATTTTCTAAGTGTACAAGATTGGGGTTCTATAGAATTTATAAATAGTGTCTACATTGATCTAAGTACAAGAAAAAGTTTGTGGGTGAGCCTAAAATTCTTTGAATGAGGATGGGGATATTATAAGGTCATTGGTTTGTTTATAAAATGGGTCATTTGAATGGAAATTGAAGGAAAGTGGTAAAAAATCGCTAGAATAAGTCACCAAATAAGTGTGTAAATAGGGTGGTCATAAATGTGTTTTTTTATATTAAATGTTAAATTATATGTTTATATTTTACCCCCATTTATTATATTAATTAAAAAAAGTAAAAGTACTAAATTAAAAGGAATTTTTTTTACCTAATCTCACTCATAAAGTGCAATCTTTAATATATGCCACAAAGTTGAATGATACGTCATGCAAATGTGCAATGAAAACTATATGAAATTAGTCATTACTTAAGATTAATATTAAAAATTAAAGACAAGAAACATATAGATCCAAAATAAATAATGAATACACCTAATTGGGTATGAAAATTATTGTTTTTTTAAATTCAAATCTAATGATTGTAGAGGGTAAGACCCTTAGATATTTCATTTGTGTTCGATAGCATAGATTAGACTATGCATGCCCCAATCTTCATTGGAAAAAGAGTGTGCTTAAGAACTCAAGGTGTGTTTGAATCCATAATTATATACCCAAAGTAGTGAATTAGAATTTAATCCCTATATGAATTATAACATATTATTTTGGTGAAAAAATAGTGCAAAATTGGTGTAAAAGGGTGAAACAACCACTATAGATAGAATAAAGCTCATTTGTAGTGTAAAAATAGTTTAAATGTTTTTAAAATATGGGTCTAGTATATACAATGTGTAGAATGACAAAAATTTAATTTCCATCTACCAGATTAGTGAAAAATTGATTAAGGATAAAGTCATATGTCGTGCACATTCCCCCAACCTAATATCTAGTATATATGGATTCTGAGATTGAGTGATAACAATTGAAATAATGAGTAACATGTGTGCTAACCTAAAGCACATGCCACACATGATGTTACCAAACTCATAAAATCTGAGTATTTTTCTAAATTTTTTTATTGTAAAAATTTTTCCAACTATTTTGTTCTAAATGAGATTTTGAGAGACTATGAAAGTGATTATTTTTTACCTGCTTGGAGAATAATGCACTATTTTGGACAATAATCAAGTATGACCTTTTACAAATGGAACACTCTTTTCTAAAACTATGCTTTGTGTGATTTATGGGTATGTTATTTGATCCACTTTATGATTTTTTAATTTTTTTTGTGTAAATTTTACTATAGGATCTTAGTCTCTATGACAAGCCACTTTGTATACCCCCTCTTTTAAGGTGAGTTGTTGAGCCTACTCAATAACTTAACACAAAATAACATTTTATGTGATATATTTTATATAAAATATGTAACAATAAGTAATAGTGATAACATGGAAGAGAATGTAAACATAATTTATATAAACTGGGCATAATAGTAATGTGATATGCATGCAGAAACAAGTATACATAGTGAAATTGTAAAGATAAATGTTAGCAATTTAACATGTAGATAAGTGATCAGAACTGAGTACTAAAAGTTGAATATTACTGCTTGGGGAGAGATGCATGATATACATCATGGAATTTAAAGGATATGAAGATGCATGATGTCCATCATGATAAAAAAACAAATGTCATGGCTATGAAACACACAAACAAAAAGAACAAACAAAACACACAAAACATGCAATAAAAGGCCCATGGGCCATATACCAAGGACATGTTCAAATGTCACTCAAATACATAGAAACATACATGAAGGATTAGGTCCAAACATAAGGATATGTTTAAATATCCATGAGATATATAGAGAATACACATAAGACATAAATCAAGAAAGCAAACATGAAAAACATGCATAAACACATATAGTTGATCAATATAATTAGTTTGTAACATTAGTAGATTTAGTAAGTTATATAAAAATTATTATATCAGTGCATTATTATGTGGGAAATTTTAATATATTTTATTTCATATAAATAACTAAGGTATGAAAAATAAAATATATCCAAAGAAGGATGAACATTGTGTATAAGATGCTCCAGATGAGCTTCCTAATGTATAAATAAGACAAAAGAGATTTGTGTCTAGTTTGGATATGAGAATTGATATCATTTTCTCACTGGGACAAGATTATGGGAATAAGATAAAAAATTGGTGCACTCCTATTTTAATAAGGTGCTCTTATATGTTTACTATTTCTAAGTCTGAGACAATGAAATAACCTACAATTATGTTTAAGAATGGCATCATATATGCTTTGCACTCACTCATGTACACTTGTGAAACATATATGCTATGAAACTAAATATAAATAAGTACTGAATAACTATGCACAAATTAATTCATGTAAATTAAATAAACATAAGCATGCATAGGTCCCTATTTTTTAATTTTCTTTAATATTTTACTTTTTGTATTTCTAAATATCTAAACTAAAATTGTGTAGTCACTGAATATAAATTATATATCACCTTAGTTTTTTACACTTGGAAAATAGTTATCATGGTTATTCCCTTCATATTTTATACCTTATTACTATCTAAAGGCTTGCATCCACTATCTCTTTATGAAAAATTACTTATCTATTAGTCTAACCATATGTTATTCTAATAACCAAGCCTTTTATAATGTGCAAAACATTATAAACCTGATCATTATCTTAGTCTATCAATTTTGAACTTGTACCTATTTTCTAGTTTCTCAAAAACTTGCATCCTATCCAAAATCCTACATCAACACAGGTGTCCCTTTTCTAATTAAGTGTTTAGTACCCAAAATTCATCAATTTTATAAATATAGCATGCCCTTATGGTCAAAATAAATTCTTTAGTGTGAGATATTTCTAAAATAGTTTGGTATAAATACAAGATCAACATAATTCATACCTCACCTAGTAGATTCATACCTCTCACATAAAAAACAAAAAAATAACTATCAATCAAGAATTCAAGTGAGCCAAGATACCATGTTCATATTTATTTCCATATCGGTCATAGAAAAAATGTATCTCCAAGTTTGAAGTACTGAAGGATTAGTCCATGAACCATATTTACCAAGTTACAAGATATGTCATTGTATGTCATTTTTTGTCACATTTTTCATCCTTGTGCACACACAAACCAATATGTATGGGATAACTACATAAACATGAGTCCATATTCAAAGTATTATTTATGTAGTTAGTGTCCATTGATAGATGGGTCTTTGGGGTAGCTCAATATTGTGTGACCACCAACCCATTTTTCAATAGTCACTATAAGGGTGAGAAATCTAGGGTTTGATAATTTTATGAATAGATACAACATGTGTGCATGATCTATATACATCATAATATAGATGACAAAAAACCCAAAAAGCTCTAGTTGGCCACATTTAGATCTAATCAATATTTTTTACAAGTCACCTATGTCCATATCAAACAACTATGTCAATGCAATATCAAACACTTATGTTGATGCAAATATCCAAATCCAACACAAGAATCTGAGGCTATATAATTTAAAATTATAGGTTTTGATGACTATTCTAGGATCTTGATCTAGTCTAATTCTAGCTTGTTTCAGTTAGATATGCATATGCATAGTAAAAATAAATACTCTTGTTTTTAATTTATTGAAATATAAATCAATAGTTTTTCTTATTATTTTTGGAATTTGCCAATATTAAAATTCAAAATATTACATATCTAAGTTTGTAAATTAATTGATTTTGTATAGATCTATTTATCACCCTTGTGCTTAATCATTTGTATATTCTTACCCTGAGTTACCCTGTATCATCAATTTATGGTTAAAAATTTACTAAGCCCATATCTTTATGCAAACCCTAGATTACCATAGGACATTAAGCCTTATGAGGTTTTTCATTGATATATTTTTCCATCTTTACTCTATTATTTATATATAACCTAGGCATATCCCTATATTAGCTAGTGTTTTTATCAAACGTTTAAAACTTCCTCATTATCCACCTAAGATGGATCAAAACAATGAATTAACAAATCCTACACCTAATGAAGATGTAAATAATGAAATTGAACCACATATTTAAGTTTTTATCATAGAATATGGTTATAATCATGAAAATAATGATTCCAATAAACATAAAGAACATGAATAAATAGATCAAGAGTAAGTATAATCTCTTGTTATATTTTGAGTGTATTTGGAAAAACCTAGATGATCTTGATGATATCCTTAAAACCATATTATAAACCAAAAAAATCAAAAAACATAGATGGTCAACTAGGTGCATTTATTTATTATGCTCTTAGAGCTATGGGACATCCCCATATACTAATAACCCACCCATTAAGCACATCATCACTAATAATTCTAATGGGAGCACAAGTTATGTGTTTATGACATTGTTATTTTAAACAAATCCTAATATTGTTACATCCTACATGGGACACATTGGCCCTTTAATACAATTATCCATTTTGATGCATATATCAACTCCAACTATGGGTACACTTCCTTTGGTGACTTCTCATACTTAAAACCTTAGTGATCAAAATGTGCAAGAACTTATTGGAACTATATAACTTTTTCAAGCTAAGATTAAAATATCAAACACAATTATATGAATTCACCTTATTTTATTGGCTCATAAAAGCTGTTGAATAACCCTCTTGCACCTAAAATATGTATTCACCCCTTGCCAAATGGTTTTATTACACCTAAGTCAAAATTTTATGTTTGAACCTTTGGTATTTATATGTGGCATGCCTTGAGTATGCTTCAAATATTAAAATTTTAACTATAATATTTCCAAAGAGCCTTAATGACTTTGCTCTAAGGTGGTTTTATGATTTACCAATCCAATCAATAACATAATTCAAACCTATTATAGATTATTTTTTGTCACACTTCTCTATCAACATTACCAAAAAGGTTTTATATGACCAAATTCAAAAGATCAAACAAGGAACCAATGAACCTATCAATGAATATGTCATGAGGTACAAGAAAATGTTGGCTAAAATGACCAATCCAATGCCAAATAAAAAGCTTCAAGACATCTTCAAGAAAAGTTTTCTTTCCCCATTACATAAGTCTATTATTTTATAAAAATTCAAATCCTTTGATGAATTATGCCATATTGTCCATTATCATGAAATGAAAATTATTCTAGTGAACAAATTTAAGTATATAGCAAACACATTGACTACATCCAATACCAAGTTTACTATCATACCAAGTTACAAGGTGAAACTTATAAAACCTAAAAAGGAAACAACTACTATGGTTAATATAATGTCACAACAACATAATTATCTTATCTTATCCAATGCACTAAGGAGATAATTTTCATACTTACCCGAGTCTCTGGATTCATTACTATAGAAGCTTTTGTAGTATTACCTCATATCTCTCCCTCCTCTTATAGAGGTTGATATGAGTCAACCTCTACCCAAATGATATGATGAAAATGTTAATTGTGACTATGACCAAGGCCTTAGGAATTATAAGAATATATGTTTTACCTTGAATCTTAAGATCCAAAACCTCATTGATAATAAAAAATATTAGATTTGATGATCCTTTAAAGGAATCGGGTTCACAACTTGGAGATCACCAAAATCATAAAATATTTAACAACCCTTTGTAAGATAATTATAAGAAGGATCCATAATTACAAATGGAATATAATTCACATCCTCCTCCATCACATCATGGGAACCTATTATATGGGATTATCACTTATTATACATGACACACACCTCCCATTATTCATATACCTATTAATTTTAATGAAAATGAGATTGTGGATGATGACTTAGATTTTCATTAATTATTTATTCAAGCATACCTTGAATACTATCCTATACATAATGTTATGATTGTTAATGGTTATAGTGATAATTATTGAACCATGACATTACTTACACATTTTAGATAGACACATGATGATTTACACCCTTTATCTAAAGTGGTTAGAGCATTTATTGGGACCTCACAACATGTTCTTGGAAAGATTGACTTACCTCTATAGGTTGGCCCAACACATTTGGTCAATACATTTTCAATTATACCATACAAGAGAGTATTTACTATGTTATTGGGATGATATTAGATACATACACTCCATGTAACACCTTCTATATTATATGGGTGTGTTAAATACATCTATGCCAATAGGGTAATTATAGTTTCTACAATTCCATATGAACATCCACTTGAATAAGATAAGTTTATACATAGATAGTTAATTATCAAACCTACTGAGGTTAATCCTATATGAAAGGGTAAGCAATAATAAATACCATTTCCTAGGTGGCCAATACTTAAGATACCATTACACTAGAGAAATACAGTGCATTCCATGAAATCCTTTTTTACTACTACACAACATATTTAGCTACTTGAAATAACTAAACATGTTCTTATTTATGTTATTCCAAAGAAACCATAGTATAGTCAATAATGGGTTCCATAAACCTGAATTACCTCTATTATTTCCTTATGGCCACAATACCCTATTATAAATACACATCTCATCATAGGTCCTATAATGCCAAATATTACACCTACACATGCTCATTGGTAATAACACCAATTTATTTAAATAGGATTTGAGTAGGGAGATACATATGAGAATTCCTTGGATGAGATTATAGGATAGTCTTTTATTTTCATATATTCTAAAAATACCCAAAAAAAATCAAAAATACAAAAATATTCAGCATTTTCATGTTTTATTAGCTCCTTAGCATCTATATTTTTGATTCCATGTTGGTAGATAGCATATAATTTATTTATATATACACACATATGTTTCATGTATATTTTGAGTGAGATAAAAGTATACCCAAACACATGATATATGCACATATAGATGTTATTCATTCTCTCTACTCATTCCATCAGTATATTGGGGGTTGATTATGATATACCTAGGTTATATTTTTCTATGATAATTTTCCAGTATCATGTTTAATCCTATGTAATTAAACATGCTTCTATCCATGATTATATAATTAATAATGTATTTAATATGCTATACACTTAAAAAAAATTATGAGCACTTATATCCAAGGACCACTATGCTATGCTTATGATAGTTGCTTATGATTCCATGCTTTCCTTTTTGCACTTTCTTGAGTGTCTTGACTTGATTTCTATTATTTTGTTTTTTTGGAAATTTGAATATGATCCATTACTTGAAACCCCTATGCATTTGTTTGATTATTATGATATTTGAACATGTCATAGTTTGTTATATGTGGACATTTGAATATGTCATTATTTTCTTTGTGGACATTTGAATAAGTCATGTACCTTTTATTGTGTAGCATTTGAACATGCCCCTTATTGAGGTCTCCTTGGACCATTGATTTTGATTTTGCTTTTCAGTGTTTTTATATGTGTTCTTGATTGCTCACTAAGCTTATAGGCCTATGTAAGATGATCCCTATCTATCATATGGTTCTTACCACTATAGGTATTTTTTACATGTTATGACACCATATCTATCTATGGGGACTCAAGAAGGTTATACTTGATATTGATCTTATCTTTAATAAGCCATATATGGGTATTCAAAATATGGTAATTATTGAGAAACTAGCTTGAACTCGATACAAGATCTAAAAATGTTATTCTTTAGACATTTCCATGAATTATATCATGCATTTTATGACTTGATGTGATCATATACTACATCCCTCATTTTTATATCTACCTAAACATGCTACTCCTATATTGATACAAGATCCATACACAACTTATAAAAGTATCTTATCCTTTTAATGTAATGTAACTACTAGATTATATTTCCCCTCACCTAAAAAGTGGGGCCATATCAATGGGTGGATTTCATAGAATCATGCCTTCACATTTTCATAGTTTTAGATTTTAATGGGGGCATGTCAAAAAAGGCATGACCTCCACACTTTTTTAGTACTCAACATCTATAGATTACAATGGGGGCATGATATGGAAACATGTTCTCCACACTTACACTAGATCTTAAATTCTCTTAATTCAATAGGAACATGTCATGGGAACATATCCTTTACACTTGAAAATAATTCAAATTGGCCAAATTTCATAGTTATATGATTCAAATACATATTTGTGCCAACATTTTATACATCAGTACCATTATTATACCTAGGTTTTAGCTTGAGACATATATGAGGTGAATATTCCATGCAAAATTCACCTAAACTTGAAAAATCAAACTAGTTTTGATATTTAAAATACTATTATGGACTCTTATGATACCTAGAATGGAATTTTATGGATTTTTATTTCTAATATACTATAATAGTTGGTTTACCTTTTGAAAGGTTGAGGTCATTTAATCAGTCAATATTACAAAGTTTATAAGTTAGACTTAATTAAATCATCTAAATTTACCATTTTTATAGGATGGAGGGATTAAATAATCTGCCTTAACTAGATATATAGTGTGATTTGAATGGATGAGTCACATTTACCAGGTTATAAGAATGATTGAGATAAGCTCAATGGACGTGTTACAACTCACCTTTATTTCAAAGGTTGGAGGCATATTTTCATGAAATCCATATATATATATATATATATATATATATATATATATATATATATATATATATATATATATATATATATATATATATATATATATATATATGCTCTTGTAATGTAACTACCAGATTATATTTCCCCTCACCTAAAAAGTGGGGGCATATCAGTGGGTGCATGTCATAGAATCATGCCTTTCACATTTTCATAGTTTCAGATTTTAATGGGGGCATGTCAAAAAAGGAATGACCTCCACACTTTTTTAGTAATCAACATCTATATATTACAATGGGGCATGTTATGGAAATATGTACTCCACACTTACACTAGTTCTTAAATTCTCTTAATTTAATAGGAACATGTCATGGGAACATATCCTTTACACTTGAAAATAATTCAAATTGGCTAAATTTCATAGTTATATGATTCAAATACATATTTGTGCCAGCATTTTATACATCAGTACCATTATTATACCTAGGTTTTAGTTTGAGACATATATGAGGTGCATATTATATGAAAAATTCACCTAAACTTGAAAAATCAAACTAGTTTTGATATTTAAAATACTATGATGGACTCTTATGATACCTAGAATGGACTTTTATGGATTTTTATTTCCAATATACTACAATAGTTAGTTTACCTTTTGGAAGGTTGAGGTGATTTAATCACTCAATATTACCAAGTTTAGAAGTTAGAATTGATTAAATCATCTAAATTTACCATTTTTATAGGATGGAGGGATTAAATAATCCACATTAACTAGATATATAGTGTGATTTGAATGGATGAGTCACATTTACTAGGTTATAAGAATTATTGAGATAATCTCAATGGACGCATTACAACTCACCTTTATTTCAAAAGTTGGAGGAATATTTTCATGAAATCCCTACACACACACACACACACACACACACACACACACACACACACACACACACACACACACACACACACACACACACACACACACATATATATGCTATTATAAGTTTCAAATTTGTCATAGTATTATATTTAAGTATTCATAATGAGGCATCCTTTCAAATCAAATTGATAAAAGGTAATATGGTTTCATCAAAACACAAATGTACTCCTATCCTTTCTCTCTCTACTTTCAAGCATTTCAAATTCTTTGAATTTCAGATTTCATACACTGATTATTTATTATCACATGATCTTGGTTATAGTTTAGTCACCAACAAAGCACTCAAGCTAGGATAGTAAAAATTTAATGTGTGTTATACACACCTGAATATGTATTTATTTTCTTTAAAATTAGAAATTTCATTACTAGATTAAGGGAGGGTGATGTAAACACTAAATCTAAAATATACAACACATCAATTTTGTACACTTGGTAAATACACATCATGGTTTTACCCTTCATCTTTTAGACCTTATGACTACCAATAATCTTGCATCCATTATCTCTTTGTGCCAAATTAATTATCTATTAGCCTTACCATATGTTATTTTGATTACCAAGCCTTTTATATAGTGTATAATGTTGTAAACTTGATCATTATCCTTCTCTACTATTTTTTGAAATGTACTTATTTTATATATTCTCAAACACTTGCATACCAATTAGATGCCTATTTTGAAGCAAGTTTAATTTTTCTAATGAAATGTTAAGTGCCTAAAAGTCATCTAATTTATAGATGTAATGTATCCTTATGGTTGGAATAAGCGATTTAGTGTGAGATATTTCTAAAATGGATTGGTATATATACAAGATCAACCCTCATTCTTACCTCATCTAGCAAATTCATCACATATAGAGAAACAAAAGAACTATCAATTGAGCATTCAAGTGAGAAAATATAGCCTATTCATTCCTATTTCCATATCATTCATAGAAGTATTATATCTATAGGTTTAAAGTACTAAAGGAGAAACCCATGAGCCATATTTTCCAAGTTACAAGATAGGTCATTATATATAATTATTTATCACATATTCCATTCTTATAAATATGCAAGCCAACATGTAGGGGATAACTACATAATTCTAAGGTACTCTTCATATTATCTATGTAATAAATTCCCATTGATAGAGGGGTCCTTGGGTCAACTCGACACTATGTGCTTAATAATCCATTTCCCCCATAGTCACTCCAAGGGTGAGGAAGCTAAGGTTTGATAATTTGACAAATAATGACATGTGTGCATGATACATATACATAAGAAGAAATTAAATTAAAAAATTAGAAGGCTCTAATTGGTTAGATCTAGAACTAGTCATTATTCTATATAAGAAAGTTGCATCTAGATCAGACACCTGTATTGACACAAATTTATAGATCTAACATAGGCATCTAAGGCCATAAAATACAAAATTCCAATATATGATGACTATTATAGGATCTTGGTCCAAACTACTTATAGCTTGTTTTAGTCCATATTTTCATACACATAGTAAACTAGATAATAAATCTTGTTTTTAATTTATTATAATATCAATCAATTTATGTAATTTATATTTTTGGAATTTATTAGTATTTAAATATAAAATATTATTTATCTAATTTAACAAATTAATTGGCTTGGTATAGATCTATTTATCACCCTTGTGTTTAATCATTTATATATTATAAATCCTAGATACCATGTATCATTAATTTGGGGTTAAATAAAAATATCAAAATGGAGATAAGGATATTAACTGATGAGTCCTACAAGGGATCCAAAAATATGGGCCATGTGTCTAGGATAAGAAGGGTAAGCTTTCAAGAATGGAAAGGGAAATATTTTTGTGATTGAACTGAGTTGAATGAATAATCTAAATTTTTATTACCCTTTATACTATAACTACCACTATAACACTCATGATATGTAGCATATTTTGCTTATTGTTGAGCATGATGAACCCTATGGATTTGTTAACCCATAGTGGAGTGTATGAATCTTGTGTTGGTTCCTTATGTGAGGTGCTCATAGTTCCTTTAATGTCAATCTCAGATCTATAGGACTAGATAAATGCTCTCTAGAGTTTATGAAAAATATTTAATGAAGTGGCCATCCAAGGATAAGCCTCCATATAAGGGTAAATACATGTTATGGAAATATTTGAGTAGGTTGCAGCTCTTTATGGGACTCAACTAAAATATTATGTATAGGAACTAAACATGTTTGTGATAGGGGGTACCCATGTGTGATACCCCAAACACTTATGACCTCATAAGCATAGATATACTTTAAAAACCTATGAATTATATAACTAGGTATGTGAATCTATTGAATCCAAGGGCATCCTAATAATATATAAAAGACTCCTTCACTATGTACTAATATAAATCTAATGGCCACATGTACAGGACTGATTTGTAATGGTAATGTAATCTCACCAATGAAATTCTAAATGTAATAATTGAATCCTTTTATTACCATGGTGGTGAGAATTAAATTTTGATATGTGTATCTAAGATGATTAATAAGTCTAATTATACACATATTCACACTTGAACCATTATCAACCATGACACTCTTTAGAGGCTTGTAATCAATGTGAGATCAAATGAATAAAGAGTGTAAATTCGAGTCATCATTTACTATCTTATGCTTTAAAAATGTGATGAGTGGCCTAGATTCACTAAAGTATTATAGGTACCAATAATAATTTTTAAAGGATGTGGTACTTCTATATGATAATGGTAATAAATTGGTGGAGGTGTGTATTATATGCATAATGCACTCATAATGTATCTATTGTCTCATTAGTTTTATGTTTAGGAAAAGGATCACTAAATATTTCCATTACTTTTATTTCACTTGGCTGTGCTTTTGATTTGTATGTTGGTGTTCCCACATCAATGATACTTGCATCTATTAATTTCTGAATCTTGTGCCTCAAAATGATATATGTTAGTAGTGTGTCTTAGTTCCCTATGATAATCACAAAAGACATTCTAATCATTTTTTTTAAGAGGCTTATTCACATCAACCTATTTAATGGGAGGGATATATATGAGATTGTATTTTGATAGTGTTTTGAGAACCTTATATGTAGTTTTTAGTAGATTGGTAAACTATCTCCTTGTAGAAGCTAAAAAGATAATACATGGTGTGGGATAAAATATTGCATGTATTATTTACTTTTGATCATTCTTATTATGAATTAGACTCACCTTGTATGGTGGATTATTTTAACTCTTTGTATTGGAATATGAATTCATTCTATAATTAAGATTATTCATTGCTAATAATTTAACTTCCCTTTCCGTGAATATGTGACACAAATATGTGAATGAGATAAATTTAATATAAATGATGGCCTTGTGTAGGTTTGGAAGGAAAATTTGTTTGAAAATATCCTATAATTCTTAGTTTACCATATGTCTTGTGATTTTGGATAACATAGTCTTGTATCTTAAGACATATTCTATGATTGGCTCATTATATTTCTATTTTAGTTGATCAATCTGAGTATACAAAATATTATCCCTGATAATGACTAAAAAACATTGTATGAACTATCAGCTAATGGATTGAATGAATAAACCTATTGATGAGGTAAATTTTAAAAATATTTTAGAGAATATTCTTTTAGACTCCTTGTAAATAACTTAATCAATAACCTTTTATCAGACATGTAGTCCAAAAAATCTATGTGAAAGGATATGAGGTGTTATTAGTGGTCACCCTATAATCTTGGGTGACAAAAAAAATATAGGTAAGGGATATATTATTATATGTTATACCAATGGAGTGTGAAATAAAGTGTGATAAATTAGTCCCTAATTAGGTTTTGAAGCCCCTTGTTCCAAATGTAACACCTTAGGTTGTAGATATTGAATATCATATATAAGGTATTATACATTAAGACAAGAAGAATGTGTGATAACCATAGGTATTATTCCTAATGACTAAATAAAATTTTACATATTGATCTATTGAAATAATTAGGTTTCCACCATGTAATTGTTGGCATAAAATATGTATCCAATGGAGTATAAATATCAATTAATAATGCCATACTCGCACTTTTTTTTTCCAAAAGGGATTGCACAATTGTAAGATGATCAATAAGTGGTTCACATACTATTTATTGAAAGATTTGATAGCTTTATCTTTGTTGAATTTTATTTTTTCACCACTAATAGTTGGGAATATATCATAGTGTCCATCATGAGGACCAATTTTATCTTGATTATAAATCCCATGCTCTAAGTAGTCTCTTTGATATCTACATATTCATTATGTGTATTAACATCAAAAGGTTGTGATATAACTTTATTATTATTCATGCTATTATAAAAATGAAATTGACTATGCTCAATGGGAATTCCACTTAATCTAACACTTCTAAAAGATGTAGAAATAACTTTTATATAGTGCATAAAATATGAAATGAAAAATTGAAATATTATTGTGATTAAAGAATTTATTACATCCAAAAACCTTAGGACAAAAATTTAAAAAAAAAGAAGAATATAAAATATAGAAACATAAATAGATGGGTTCATCAATATGTTTAATAAAAATTTGAGGAACTAGGATAATGATAGACCTTAATTAGAAAAAATACTGGTCAAAGTCATAATGCTAAGATATGCAATAAATGACATAATAATTTGTAACTTATAAAGTCTATAAATATATTAAATATTTAAAATACAAAGGATAACACAAACTTAGATACAAAATTGATATGTAAATTATTTCTATAACTAAAAATAATAGGGAGACTATGTTGTCTAAGTGTAGACCCATAACAATATTTGGTAGGGCTTCTAGATAGGAACACTATTACGTAATAGTGGATTAGTGCATTATTGTCCCTAGGGAGGGTAAATGTACTATAGGTAGAATAGATATAATTTTTTTTGGTTTATTCACCTTCACTTGTGTGTTTGGTGTACTATGCGAGAGATTTAAATAGAATGTGAAAAATACTATGTATCTACTCTTTCAATTGAAACCTTAGATCAATGACATAAGAATATGAATGTAATCATATATTAAAAATAGGTTAGTGTTTGAATTTGTGTTTGACCTCAATGAAACCTATGTTGAGTTTTTCCAAAGTACCAATACTCAAAAGAGGGATCAATCTCCATGTATTTCTCCCATGCTACATTGGTGTGTGTGAAAGATTGGTGAAAATGTTAGATGCTAGTGTAAATTTGGTGTGATTAAGTGCTTAAACCATGAATCATGACCTTATAAGTGTATTTATACATTAGATGAAGGATAATAGGGTTGTATGTAATTATAATTAGGAGAAATAGGTAATTTACTTTCAATATGCAATTAAAATTCTAGTGTTTTTTAGAGTGGAAGCCTCTTGTGTGTAAAATAGTTTAAAATGTGGATTTATAGTGGTAGTTTGGAAATTATTTGAGATGGTTATTATTAAACATGCAAGATGAATCTCTCATAAATTTTAATTTTTGAAATTAACCATTATTTGGAAGGAGGACATGAATGGTGGATTTGGTAATAGAACAATGCAATATTGTCTGATTAGGGAACTATTATTTGAGGATCACTTATAATTGATTTGGGTACTAGGAATAGTATATGGGTGAGATTGTGATAATTTTCATGAGTAATAGGGATAGTTTGAGGTAACTAGTTAACTTATAATAATGGTTTATCTATGATGAAGGAAAGTGGTCAAAAGGCCTTGGAAAAAGTCATGATCTGTGGAAAAATTGTGATCATAAATGTATTGTTCTATTTTAAATGTTAGTTTATGTGATTATAGTAATACATAATTACATATAATATAAAACCATTACTAGGTATACCAATCTCGAGGTTAAATCCAATCCACCTATATCCCATAGATTTGGGCATCTTATAATCCTATTATTTTCTTACCAAGCATATTTAGGCATCTTATGATGCCCACCCTTTTCATGTTACAAATTTTAGGGCATTTCCTACTACCCATTCTCCCCTTAACACACACTTTGGATGCATCATGCATTTCCCATCCTCTATCTCTCACCTTCTTGATACCTCATATTTACAATGAGTCAATAATAAAGAATCTTGTACACATTAAAGACAAAAACATTCAGCTTCAATAAACCTTATGAGATGCAACATCTATCTTTTGGAAAATATCATTTTAAAGATACATTATTTATTCTTATATTTAGTTAGTGTTTTACCCTAATTTTGTTAAATAATATTAATAGGTATAAAACTTGATTGATCAATTAAGATTACAAGATATGATAAATAAGAATAAATTTGAATGTAAATTATACTTAATTAAAATAATAAGATACTTAGATTTTATAAATTATAGTTGAAAGTAAATAATATCCGATAGTGTAAATCATGATAAGATATGATAGTGGCAACTCATATCTAGAGGAAGTGTTTGTGGATATTTTTATACAAGTCTACACTCCATGGACAACATGGCAGGTTGATTGTGTTTGATGAATATGGACTTTCCCACTTTGACTCTAACAAAATCATGCTTTCCCTACCAATTAAACTTGTGTCTATTGAAAGGGATTAGATACTTTTCTTCTGTATATGTTATGTAAATTTTTTTATTTTCATTCTCTTTGCCTTGGAAATTGTATGGGTACTTGTGAGATATATAAACCTACAAAGGATGAGATAATGTCAATCACCCTTATTGATGATTGATTAATACCTAAATATATAGATACTTTGAGGAGGGAATCAAGCCACATGTAGTTATCTCACCTAGAGTTATTGTAAAATTATGATGCTTCACTTTATATATGTAACTATAAATATGACTTTGATACTTGACAATGTTATATTTTGACTTGGTCTAAAATGCTTCATACTTGGCTTGTGTTTGCTCCTAGTGAATGATCTTGAATTTATAAAGAATAAGAAATATTTACTCAATGTGAAATATCATATAAGTTCTCAATAGATAAACCAACTAGGAATAATAAATAGCCTTTGATTTAAATATATAGTGAAACCTTTTGATAACTATTGACCCTAGAATTGGTAATACCAAAGTTTTATGTGTGTTCCAATCTATCCAAGGTCTAAAATTAAATTATTATGAAAATATGACATGGATCATGTATGACATACCTTCTTAGGATCACAGACCCAACATAGGGATGATACTTAAGCATGATACTAGCTAAAAAAACCCATTTGTGTGCATAAATAACAAATTGACAAAACTAAGACATGTAAGACCCTGTGTGCTCAAAAGTCACATCATAAATAACAATGGATAATTATGGAAGGTATTAATAATGGTAGGAGTTTGATGAACAACAAGTAAAAGGAAACACATGGTGAGGTGGATGACTTAGATTCAAATGTCATATTAATTTACAGATGAGTAGGAAAAGCATAACAATTATTAATTTTTGATAGGTTAACTACCAAGAAACATGCATAGTTGTTCAAATGCATATAAAAATTAGTAACTTTGCATGGAAAAAAAAGAGATAGGAGAGATGACAATAAAGTGTTTTAGAATTAATAGGAAAATGTTTAGGACATAGAGATAATCATTTTAGACATGTTTGATATTTTAAAATGCTTAATATAATGTTTTGTAACCACTAGTAATTAGATATGATATAATTAATTAATTTTATTATTATCATGATATGGGATTAATATCCTTTTTAAAAGTAACTTGGTAGCCTATGGAAGTAAAGTACATGGAGGTTAGACATGCTAGCATTATCATATTCATTCTGTGAAAGAGTGTCCTAGGTATATTAGAATAAGTAGATAATGGATCAATGTACTTTAACCATTTATAACTCTCTTGACCCAACTTGGTTATATCTCTATATACCTCAAGTGATTATGTGATCCTAAACTCATGCAATGTGCTAGAATAGAAAGTGAGGGGGTTAAATGTTTTTGAGACTATGAAAGGCCTAATATGCTAGTAACTACTATACTAACACAAAATTTTATCTCTATTATTGGGAGACTATCACATTTTTTTATAAAATGGTAAGTGAAACTTATGTACCATATCTCCTTAAAGAATATTGAAAATTGGCTAGAGTATACTGAATAAAAGTTTGCAAATAACCACCCTAATTGTGGTAACCTAAAGGTGAACAAATGAGTTAAAGAAAATCATTATAACCATATATATGAGGGTTTTTTTTATAAATTTCAAAATAATCTACATGCATGGCTTATGAAATATATGTTGGCTAAGAGAATAAAATTTTGAAAATATCCTTGGACTGAACAATGTGTAGATTAGCTAAATAATTTTGACACAATTTGCATTGGAGCTATTGATGTTTGGTGGTGAGGCATGTTGAATAGATACCTTTTTGAATCCACCTTATCCATGTATTTTTTAATTAATAATTCAAGTACAAATTATTTTATGAGAAAAGAGTCTCATACTTGAATAAGCTACTTTTGGAGATAAAACATCAATGATATATAGTGGGATTGAAGACTTTTCAATGGTTGACTAAGTACCTCCACATGAAGGAAACACAAAAGGTAGAGGGTGAAGAAGGAATGGTGACTATAATAATAAGGGGATACCCCAACATGGAAGGACCAAGTTGATGTAATCCATGAAGGCAAAAACATGTTAACAATTAACCAAAAAAAGTAGCTAAGGACCCTATATGGAAGGAGAGCTCAACCCAAGATATTTTATGAGGACCTATAGGGATGGGAATGGCATGAGGAGATATATTATGTAAGATATTTGCACTATAATATGAAAAATTTATGTTCCAAGGAGAAAAAATGGTTCTTGGGAGAAGATTCTAAGTCACCATAAAAAGGAGTTGAGTGGAGAAGATCACCACAGAGATGTTGGATTCATCTCTACCTGAAGTGCCTACTTGATCACCTTACCCAATATTATAAAAAAATTCATAGAAACAATATTCATATCTCTAACATTGAAAACTAAATGATTTAAAGCATGAAGAGAGAGAAAGTAACATGCCGAGGAATATTAGCCTTCATGAATCGACCATATTAGTAATTTCATATATTATGGACATTTAATAATGAAAACTAGAGTACCCATAATGAGAGAGGTTTGATCCCTTACATGATTGGTTAAATTTAAACTATAGAATCCAAAGATAGAGGGTCATTGATGACTCAAAAGAGCCTTCAATAATATGGGGTTGAAAGGCCACTCATAGCTCGAAAAACCCTTAAAGCAGTTAGTGGTGTAGTAGTACTAATCATCATAAGGGTGGTGTAGTCATACCACCACTACAAGGGACTGATACAAGTGGTCATAATTTAGAGGTTCCTTTGACTAGTGCCCAAGTGCAACAAGTGACACAAGTTCCCATTGAAATCATAGCTACCCATCATGCCATATACAATATGTCCTTAATTCTACTAGAGTATTGAGGTGAGGTGGTGTATAATGTTGTAAAACATGTACATAAATGTGAAATTATATGATGCATCAAGGGAATTATAGGGCCCAACCTTAAGGTGATTCAATTTTTCATGACATTATAAGATCATGCCCACATCTAGTATAAGAAGCATGACCTAGGCTAGAATATTGTAGATTAGTACCTCCTAAAACTATACTTCCTAAAGGATTTTGACATCCATAAGTTTAAATATTAGAGCATAATTTCTCTAAAATATTTCAAGTAAGAGGAAATTTATAATGTTCATGCCTATGACACCTAATTTAAGACTCCAATATCCAAGTTATCTATTGCATTCCACCCATTGTGTCATGTGCATTAGTTCATTCGGGGATTACTTACTTCCTAATATCAATCCCTATAAATGAGGTCTCTCATTGAAACATTATAGGTCTTATAATTCATGTTGAGAGTTGAGGATATGGGAGGCATAGATTCTAGAGTCAACCCAACAATAGAGGTACATATTTTCTCAAATAATTCACTATTATAAAATATGATAGCTAATAACACACATGACACTCATAGTAGACTTTAGTGAATAAAATGTGAAGTAGAGGGACACAATAAATATAACTACCTAAGACATAATGGATAAAATCTATGATCTATACATATAATGTCATGACGTACAAAACTAACCCTACTTCCACATGTAACTCACTCAAGAATTTATCTCTACTTCATGATTTTCAGCACCACAATTCATAATATTAGGGATTGTAGGGTAATTAATGAATTAAGATACTCAATTGTGAGGTAGGAGGTAGTGGGACCTTTTGATTATGAGTATGATGGGTATGGACAATATTGTAGAGAGAGGCTATGGAGGTGGAGTTGCACTAGTGGAAGGTTCCCACTACACTATTGTTACAAGTTTTGGGCACCCAATCACTATCAATGTGACATCCATATGTACCCTAATTATGGTTAATTTTGATGTAAACATAAAGTAAAGGATTGTCTAGAATTATATGAAAATCTCACACATAAGGGAAGGCCCAAAAAGGGAATAAAAATGATCTTTTATAGACACATCTTGGATCAATGGCTCTTAAAGGCTGAGGTTGAGGACGATGCAAACCCAAAGGTACATGTGAAAACTAGGAGTGGCATAACCAAGATAGGTAATCATTCTCACTGAGTTTTGAATACAATATGGTGTAACCCAACCCCACATAAACACCATACCTAAATAGATCATGTCATAAAGTAGTAATCTAAGAAGCTATCGATGTAATCTAAAACATCCAAAGTGAACTATAACACGTATGTGACTTAGATGAAAGGGTGAAAAAAGCTATCCAACCCCAAACACCCATTAAAATGAAGAGATATGATCATGTAAAGATATTATCCTTTATACCCCTTAATGTGATGGTGTCAATGATCAATAAAATATTGGTTGATTACAAGGGAAATTATTAAATTGATTTAGAGGGCCTTAGCATGGCATAAATACATGGCTTGAGGATCACCTTGAATTTAGGATATGATAGAGATTTAGTTCTAGATACAAATATCAATGAGTGAATAGTTTGCAACATTTTAGTAAATACCAACATAAAGGTAAACATTGTTGAAAGAGGGGTATTCCTCCCCTATGACCTCCTCCCTTTGTGTTTTTCATGAAATAAAAAACTAAGGCCTAGCCCATGGTTATTACTCCCAACACCAACTTTGAGGTATTGGGTGCAATGTTTCAAGTGTAATTTAAGGTAATTTATCTCAAAGATGATAACTACCCAACATTTATTTATAAACCATGGTGTTATGCCAATAATATAGATATGTAGTTCATTCAACACTTTAAGAGTTTTAAGAATGGGTATATCACATGGTAATACAACTGTAATTGATTAGGACCCCCCTCATGGAAAGTGTTGATCAAGAGGATAAGATAAACAATATTTATAACATCACTATGCGAGTAGCACAAAACCTTGAGCCAAGTGAAAAAGGAATCCTAGACTAGAATGAGACATAAATAGTTTCTAAAATTTCAACCATCATGTATGAATGACTGGTATAAAAGTCCTATGAGGTGGTTAGAGATAATTTCAACATCATTCTATCAAGGTGCTAGTCTCAACATGTATGATGAACCCTTCGTGCCAACATCAAAATAATCCATAATATCCATAATATATGTGTACCACATGCCATGATAAATGTTAAGTGGATAGTACATAAAATTAGGGGCAGCATTGTCAAGCTATCATGATTTAATGGTTCAACCAGTATTTATTCTTACATGCAAGACTTGGAGGCTTGTGTCCCTAAGAATTAAGGTTGTGGTATACACTTTTGAAATCAATGATGCATGCTAGTGTGCTACCCAACCAACCTAGACCAAAATCAATGATGTCATGCATTCTTAATTTGAGTGTAATAATAACTACCATAAATTACTAATCTATAATGATAACTTAGACCATTGGGCACATATTTAGGTATGTGAAGAATATATGTTGAGAAGCCCTCCTTGAATACTAATAAATATTAGGATCTATGCATTTTATTAATCATTAAACACTTGGGTCTATGCTTGGTATGTTTTTAATGAAACTCACATGTAAAAAAATACTATAGTGAATTGAAGGAAAGGTTTATTCACACATTTTCCTTATCTTCCTCTAACAAAGAACAAGTAGTACCTTTGTAAGTCATTCACCATAACATATTTAATGATGATACCATCATGGAGGAATAATTCATGTAGATATATGAGGAGAAACGATTGGCCCTAAAAAATTTATTTTATGAATGCACTATAAATAATGATTACAACAAAGAGGACAAGACTTTATGGATGGCATGTAACTAGAAAAACAAAATTTAAATATATAATCTGGTTTGTAAAGTGTAAAAATAACCTCAAAAAGGTGAGCCTAGCCAATTTTGTGTTGAAATTTTTCAAGGAGAGTGACAGGGGGCTGATGTAAAGGAGGAACAAAACCTATGCCACCATGAAACTTTAAAGATGACCAAGGTTAACATAGGCTTAGAGGAGGAACTAAAGATTATTACCATTGGATAGTATTTTTTAGATGTGGAACTGGTATGTATTATTGATAGCCTATACAAATTTCAAGACCTCTTCCCTAGGAGTTATGTATAAACGAAAGGAGTGCATCCATATTTTTGAAAAATGAAGATCAACTTGGTTGAAGGTATTAGGCCTTTAAATAAATAACCATACCAAATTCATACCAACCTTTATGGAAAAGGTAAATATTGAAATTGACAACATGTTTGATGCAAGTGTAATCTACCTGATGGAGTATGAATGGGTGAGCCCCATGGTGATCAACATAAAAAATGATGGGCTCATTAGGATCTATGTTGACTATCACCTCATTAATGTAATATGTGTAACATACCCATTTACCACTCCCGTTAATAAGGATATTATTGAATGGGTGGTGGGATATGAGGTGAATATGTTCACTTATATATTCTTTAGTGATCATCAAGTCTATATTAAGGGGGAAGATAAACAAAAAACCACCTTTATAATAGAGTGGTGCTTATTTACCTATAATGTCATACCCTTTGGTTTGAAGAATGCAACTATGGTATTCTCATGGATAGTCATTTATACCTTCCAATAATTTGTCCATCACTTTATCTAAGCATATATTAATGAATGGATGGTCTAAAAATTGGTCAAAGACCACCACAACAACCGAAGGCTCATGTTTGAGTGTTGTCACTAGTTGTATATTTCTCAAAATTTTAATAAGTCAATCTTTACCACCCCTTTTATCACATTTATTGATCACACCATCTGTAAAGGTGGTGTTTTGGTCAAAATTGCTAAGGTGGAAATCATTATTCATTTAGAGGCCACCACAAATAAATAAGAGGTGAGTGATTTATTAGGACACACTAGCTATTAACAAAAAAACAATTAAAACTACAAGATCATTATGTTGTTGTGAAGATCTTGTAAAAGCATGAACCATTAATTTGGAGTAAAGTGTAAGAAGATGAATTTAAGATATTAAATCAAAAATTGGCCAATGCAATAATATTAAAATTCCTTAACTATAACACTCTATTCCATGTCCATGTCAATGATTTTGGAATAACAATTGGTGTTTTTCTAGCCTAACTAGGGGAAAATAAGATCAACCACTTGATATAATTTGAAATCTAGAAGCTTGTATTGATAGGTTGTGTATCTTAGAGATGATTTATCCTTATCATCCTTACATACAAAAACAACCTCTTATGAATCCCCTTGGCCAACGAAGAGACCGAGGCTTGATAGTTTCATCTTCAAAGGTAAGTATTCCTAAGTTTGTTCCTCCTTTGTAAGAGTAGATAGATATGGATATGTACTTCTCTCCCATGCATTAGGATTTCATATATATTGATGTGATTATATGTATTATATGCATGCTTAATTTTCATGTTTATTACCCCCACTTTATGCCACAATAGTTGGTGAGCACTAGATTATATTTTTGCTTTACTTGTTATTAGTT
Organism: Torreya grandis; assembly: GCA_037957365.1. Classification (NCBI taxonomy): domain Eukaryota; kingdom Viridiplantae; phylum Streptophyta; class Pinopsida; order Cupressales; family Taxaceae; genus Torreya; species Torreya grandis. The sequence continues at coordinate 1,354,008 of JARHVA010001165.1, read as the reverse complement.
TAGTGAATATGAAAACATAGGACCTATTTAATGTTATTGTATAATTTTTCTTCACTAGAGGCTTTGGAACCCTCCCTAGTGATACTATTTTGGGAAGAGATACTTTGGATAAGTCTAATGGATCCATCTTGGTCATGACCCCAAATATATAATGTATCCACAATTGAAAGTATAAGTAATATTTATCTTTGTTGAGCTAGGATTGATTCATAGATCTATTACATTTCTCATTACATACATTATGGTGAACCCAATGTGAATCTAAATCTTGTAGGTTTTCTTTCACACTATCATTTTATTCTATTTTTCCATATTTATAGTAATGTATCAAATCAATTGGTATAGTCCTAACTTTTTGTGTGAAAGTGTAACACAGTCATTTCAAAATCACTATGTTATATTTATGTAGGTCTTCATCAACTATAGGTTATTAAATAGAATAGATTGAATTATTACTCTTATCTAGTTATAGATTAGCATACATTTTTGAATATGTTGAATTTATCATATAATTATTTTTACCACCATATAGGTCAATAAATAGTCTTGAAAAAGTCAACCCTATTCTTTGTTCTTCTTCATCATATAAGGTTTTGTAGAAGTTGGTCAAACTAGTCAACCTAGTTTGCATAATCTAAAAACATCAATTAAGGAATTTTAGAATAAATTTTTCAATCTTAACCATATTCAAGCCCACCAAGGTTCCTCTCTTTCCTCTCTATCATTTTCCTACTTTCTTTAGTTCTATTTTTCATAAGTTACTAGTCTTCAAAACTATAACCCTATAGCTAACTAGGTCAACTTGGTCAACTTAGTTCTATAGTCTATCTTCTATCTAAGAGACATAGTTGACTTGTTTGACTCTATTCTTAAATACCTTGATTCTATAGAATAGTAACAAGCCAATCAACTATATTCATATTGTTTTCATATAGTTTCACCTGAACTGACTCTATACTAATATTAATTAAATAATTAACAAATATTTACTAGTAATTAATTCACATTTCATTTTTAGTTATTTTTAAGATTAGAGTAACTCACATAGTATAAATAGGTGGTTTTTCAAATTAATATTCTAGTTACACTATTTTACTCTTTTTCACACACTACCAAATCACATAACATTTATAACACATTTAAATATTTGTCTTCCCAAGGCCTACCTACTTGGATTTCATCACCAAGGGGGAAACTAACATGGATTTTTGGCCAAGTATAAATACATGGTTAATGGTATATATTTTAAAAAAACCTAATATCCTTATCACTATGGGATTGTGAACTGAGGGGGTATGCCCTAATATCAAGCCAGTACTATTACTAGCATAGATCCCTTTCAGCCTAGACATCCTAAAACCATCCATAGATTACCTCTCTAGTTCCATATTTCAACCAAATTTCCTATCACATGTAAATCAACTCTTTCTAATAATCTAATAGCACTTAGGATGACCTTTTACTTAGCATTTACTTTTTAGTTGATTTTTTGCTCTCTAATCATTATGTGTTGTATTACATAAACTTACATTGGCTAGTGTTGGTGCAAGGTTTTGTGTTATGTGCCCCAATTGGATCACTCACATTGATCCAATTATTTGTGTATTTTTTTTTATGCTTACTTCACTTATCTTTTAAAAAAAATTCCCTATTTCATAACACTATCATTATAGTTTATATAGTCTCTTACAAACTATATTTTTTCTCCTACTAATAATACACAATCAACCTATATGATTGTGTCTTCTTATTTCTCCCTTTCGAATTCTCTATCAATCAATGCATAGTTAATGTGCATGACAATGTATACTTATAATCCTCTTTTATCCTCTATCTATAATACAAGCTTGACCTGCATGACTCTATATTATTCTCTGCCTACTAGGTTACATCACACAGTTGACCTAAATGACTTTGTATCCTTTTTTCTCACTTTGTCTTTGCATCATCTTTGTCCTTATTAACCTTTACTTCTCTTCATGAACTTCATGTTTGAGTATAACACCAACTCAAATTCAATAGGTATGATGAGCTTTACCAACCCTAATAGGTTTTCCCATAAAAAACTTATGACTCCTACTCTAGTTGAAATTAATGTGCATGTGGCCACTCACACTAAAAACTATGGGACCCCTCCTTATACATATTCATTTTGCAACCCTCTTTTCTTCTCAGAATATTAGCCAAAATTAGAGTATACTCCAAAAATGTTTTTCTTCATTAATTAATTTCCTCAACATCAAGGAAGAGACCCTTATACTATTTATCACCTTAGGATAAGTGTTCATATAAAATAACCCCATTCACCTTCCCTCACATTCTCACATGCATTTGGTGGCAATAAATTATTCACTTCTCAACCTCTTCCTTCTATTTTGACCCCTTATCATACTCTGACCTCTTCTTATTTGATTTCCTCAACCTCCATGCCAAATATATCTACTAACATGATAATTTCCAAATCTAGTGGGCTATTTTCATGACCCACTCTTCTCAATTCCTCCACTAGTACAACAATTTATACCCAAGTTAATCATGCCATTAGTGCTTATTATTCTAATCTTTTTAATAGTGCATCTTTCAAAACATAATAAAATCAAGATAATAGTACATCTTATAATAAAAACTACTCTCAATTTACTAATAGCATGCATGCCACTACTCTTAGTAGTACCCAAACCACTAATACCAATGCTAATGCTTCACATGTTGTGAATAACACCAATCAAACCCATCAACTTTTGTCATAAACTCTTATCCAAATGAATTATTTCCAAGCTAATAATGCCATCCAAATGATGCATATGTAAAATCATCTTATTCATGTCTATAATCACCCTCAATATGTTTTATGGGGAGTGCATAACCAGAATCCACCCACCCCCTTTAGGGATTACCATGGAAATATTATCCATCAACATCCTATTGCTAACAAAACCATCAAACACCTTCAAAATGAACCTTTTACACCACAAGTTTATAATAATGATATAGGAGGTATCACCCCTACCATTATATACAATGAGTCAACTGATCGTACCCTAAACTTAAAAACATTTGGAAATCTATACAAATATTGGTTCAATTTAAACACTTTTTTTGCTACCAAGCTCTTAGTGAAAACCCTCTCTAGAGAGACTTTGGATTGGTATAACCAACTCAAATCTCATTCCATCACTATTTTGAAAGATCTAGTTAATGATCTAGTACAAAAGTTTCAAACTAGTGACCTCCTTGAAAATACCTTGGCTCATTTTATTAATTGTAAGCAAATTCAGATGGAAACTATAAAAGATTTCATCAAATGGTGGAAGACCTTGTTGTTGACCAAATTTGACTTTTTAGTCAAATTGGGGCACCTATAGGTAAAAAATTGATTTTATAAGTCTATAGGGGGTGTAATATGAATTCAGTGGGGTGTATTATAGTTCAATTGATATTAATTAATGTTATATTAGCCTTGGTCGATTAGTATTTATGTCCATTTATCATTTTGGGTCTTTTTAGGGGTGAAAAAGGGTGAATTTAATGAGTTTTATGGGTTTATTGGGAAATTTGAAGGTTTTAAAATGTGATTTAATTCCCCATGTGTCCATAAAAGTCATAATGAAATGAAAAAACTAAAATATGGTAGGTTATGTAGAAGAAAAGGTAGTTTTCTAATGAAAATAGAAGAAAATGGTACTTGTATAGCCTCCTTGGGAAGTGTGTCACTTGGAAAAGGTTTAAATATGACTCTTAATCTTCTCCACACTAATATACACACTATAATTGAAATATAAGTGTAATTTTTTTCTCAAAACCATTCATCTCTCTTCTCACCCTTCTTGGCAAGCAAACGTGATTTGCAGGTTTTTGCTTGGTACAAATAGCTAAAGAGGTTTCAGTAAAAATGCTCTTGGGAAAATATTATATACTAAATAATATTCCTTTTTATGTTTCTTTTAATAATAATTATGCCCTAATATTTATGAAAAATTACTAACAAGTTGACTGTGTAAATATTCCTACTAATTTGTGTACCCTACAAGTTTTTCTTTGGTTTGGATGATTCCATATAATATACTTGTTAAGAATGGTTAAAAAGTATTTTTAATATTTCCCCTCATGATCCCATGATTTTTTTCATGTTATAAGGTGTTTTGATCAGCTAATAACCTTAGTTTTGTAGACTGACTTCTTTTGAGAATGGCATGCATCTTACACCATTTTCAGAGTTTCATACTTTTTAAATAATTCAAAGATGTTGTTTTAGTGTTATTTATTTTTTTTTAAATTTCATCTTGGTTAATATCACATTTAAACCTCATTATCCAAATCATATCCATTTTTTTCCATCACATATCATACATACAATCAATCTATCATATGAATGTCATACTAGTCAGTTACACGCTTTCAAAGGGTTCAATATTTAAAATGAGGTTTGAATACCTGTATTAGGATTTTAAATAGATTTTTTTTCATTTAGTAATTATTTAAGAGAACCCAAACATCATTTAACTCATAAAACATGCACATACCCATTGTTTTCCTTTCATTATTAGGTCTACAACATTACAAGTGCACCTATAGGTACAAGTTATGAGTAAACATGTGGGAAAAAGTTTTAGAATTGGGTTGAGTTATTTGAAGTTGATAATAATTCATTTTTATAAATTTATTAATACCTATAAGAGATCACAAGAACCCATGTTAATAACACTGTCCAAAGTTTAGATTCATCACCTACATGTGTAAATAGTCACCTATGGGTGACCCAAATAGAGGACTAAAGCATAGAATTGGGTTTTATAGCATGAAATGAAACTCCTATTAGAATACTAAGGTGTCAATAAGACCAAATAATACATTTTTAAAATAAAAAGTAGATGAAAAGAGGGAATTGATAGCCCCAAAGATGAAATGAATATATTTAGGCCCCTGATCCCTAAAATGGCCAAATAGAGTCAAAGGGTTTCTTATGAATATATTAAGGGATTATTTAAAGGTGTTTTAATACATATATATAATTTAAACCTATTTAATCTATCATGGAGAATACCTTTTCCAAGGATGGATATTATAAGCTAAAGGGAAGGTGGAACTTGAAGGCCTTAAAATTGCTCTAAAAGGAATTGAAATACCCCATTAACATCTACAAGTTTGGTAGTTTGAATGGTATTTACAATCAAATGAGAAAAAATGAGAATATTATCATAGATATAATGTTTTAATGGTTTTAATTATATTATAATAATATGAATATCTCCAACATGATCTTTAAATGTAGCATTTGAATCCTCATAGACACCTACAAGTGTCCTCTATATGGAAATATCCACCTACTGTGTGCCCTAACTTCTATAGAATCAATCATGATAAGTATTTGGCATGGAAGGGATGTCATAATTATAAAATTTAAGATTTTTTATATTCTTCAAATGATCCCAATTGTATTTTTAAGTCCTCTCCAAAGTAAAGTGCATCCACAATACCCCACATAGTCAACTGTAGTTGACTGTGAGGGGCAGAGGACAAAATTGGAATTTTGATGAGGTTCTAGAATGAATATGAAAAAAATGTATTTAATAAGGTATAATTTGGTTAAAAGTGACTAGAATATATTTTTAGAAACACGTTTACAAACCTAAACCAAGCACTGACACCTATAGGTAGGGTTCTAGAGAGTAAGTCACAGTTTACACTAAACAATGAGCAGAGAAGCAATATTTTGATGTGGAAATAGCATGAATATAAGCCAAAGGAATAAAAGAAAAAAAATGTATATTATAAGGTATGAGGATAAATTTTAACATCATTAATAATTATTATAACAATCTGGAACAACTTACAGGTGTCCCTATTTTGTAAAACACAATTAGTCATGCAAAACATAGTCTTAAGGATTCATACATGAAAGAGGCATGTAAGGAGGTTGGGGTGTTTTTTAAAACTCAAATAACATTATTAATGAATAAAATTATATCATAAAACTTTCATAGGTTGATATCCATTATAATAACTAACCTTAATAAAGTAAACTTAGTCTATGCCATTAAAACCCTAATAGTCTACCTTATAATAAGTCTATTTTGGTTTTTCAAGGATCTGAAGGGTTAGATCATGCAAAAAAGAGATGAAATTTTGTGGAGGGAATATATGAGACTTTATAAATCCCAAATTATTATATATATATATATATATATATATATATATATATATATAGACAAGTTAATTTTTATATATATATATATATATATATATATATATATATATATATATATATATATATATATATATATAGACAAGTTAATTACCCCTATTTTGTCTTAGATAGGGGGTATTTCCCCTCATACATAAACTTGTAGGTTTGGAGAGAAAGTGTTGAAATATGAGACTAAGAGTTGTTTAGACATGGAAGGAATGTTTTTAAATTTACATAAATCATAAATAATAATAATAATAATAGAAAACTAATCACATAATAAATAAAATAAATAGGGTACCCTATAATCCTGGAGTTGTAGTCAAGCAATTGAGGCATGGTTATGCCTAATGTCCAAACAAGAGATCACTTTCAATTTCAGAATGATAGGAGATTTATAGTAATTTTAAACATGTATATGGGATAATTTTGGATGTTTTTAATCTTTTTTTATTTATGGAAGACATAAAAAACTCACTTTATTCTTGAAGATGTAAACAAGCCTACTAGGCATGGTTAGGCCTAGAAGGCAAATGGGAGTCCAAATTCACTTGTAGACTTTGGTGAGACTTATAACCTATTGGGCCATGCTTGTGATTAAACTTAATACATGTTAAATCCCTTAAATTTTAGGATAAATCATAGAATATCTAATTTTTAGCTCAGAAACCCACTCAAGCATGTAGGAAAGGAGAAAAAGAGCTCGATAAGTCTAGTTTCCATGCTCATATAGCTCATGATGATTTTTCATGGGACATTAATAGGAGTATTTAACTCCATATTTGTGAATTTTTTTTAGGTTGCGCATATGGTTTTTATAAACAATCCTTAAGAGGTCAAATAGGCCTATAACCCTACTAAACCCTCAACCAAGACTACTTTGCAGAAATGGAGTTGGTGATGAAATATAAAGGAATATTTTTCTCATGAAAAAAAGTGTAACTTGTATAGGACTCACTCAGGATCCCTCACATGCTTTTGAGATGTATGGACTTGTATGGATGTGGGTAAAAATAAGGCTTCTCTCACTATTTTACATGTTTTTTAGGTTGTACAATGTTTAAAGAGATTAAAATAACATAGAATGGAATATTGAGACTTAATATAACTCCCCATGTCAATTTAATTCCTTTAAAATATTCCTAAGTGTCTCAACTAGGTGATTTAACTCAGCTAGTCAAAACTCACCTATCGGACAAGCTAGTGAAGAAGATATAAAACTTCAAGTGAGTTGAATTTAAGGTGTCCCTAATGATTCCAAGGCCATTTAAGGCCATAAAATTTTAATTCACACCATTTAATAAATTATCATGGAAAATTGAAGCCAAATTTGAGGCCAAGTGTGCATGGTGTAGGAAAGATGATTTTTTGGACAACAAATGATGATTGCTCACTTCTAAAGGTTTTTAGAGGACCAATCCTATAACCAATGCATAAATAGAGATGCATGAGATTATAAACTTAAATTAAAATCATTGGACCTTATATTAATTAGTTATGATATGTTCAAATAAGTCTGAATCATGAAGGCATTTTTCTAGGCTAGAATGAGGACTTTCATGCCACTTTTCATGAATTTTTTGACAATTTTAGCTTCTAATATTGCATGATTCATCCCATACCCTATCAAAATACACAAGTAACTAATTTTATTATCTTTTAAAGTTTCCTTATGACCATTATACTTTTCTCTTCTTCTTCTCTCACAAGTTCTATAAGAACTAGCCATTTTGGCATTATATTAGATGTTCCATCTGAGTATGGTGAATCCCTGCTCATTTGTATACCTTTTGATCAATAATAATACTATGTTTTACCTCTTCCATGATTTTTTATAAGTTTTTTCTGCTTTTATGATGAATCTCATTTAGTGAAGACTATGGATTCCTAACATGTGGTCTCATTCTTTCACCTTATTGGTAGTTGGAAAACTTCTTCTTACAAGGCATGTGAAGTGTTTTAGGAGATGTCAAAGGTTAATTGAGTTAGTATTTTAATAAGTGAAATTAAAGGCCTCTTGTATATTCCTCTTATCTTTGCACATTCATCCATAACCCCACAATGTAACATTGATGTAAGAAGATGAATATTGGAGAAGTGTATGTTTAGTTTGTCCTTTGATTTCAAGTGTATTGTTGGATGTCATAAGTAAATTTCGTGTATAAAATCCCATAATTTATTTTTATTTTAGTTATCTCTCTCCCTTTTCACACCCAAAGTCTAATAATAGTTGTAATCCAAAGTGGTACATCAAGGGAACTAGCCCTATCTATAGATTCACCTCATTTTGTAGGATATCCACAAGCCTAGAGGTGATTTCATTGTGCCATTTAGATGAGGAGAGATTTAAATCTACTCATAGGGTGAAAATACAAGTGGAAATAGTTTTTAGCATGCCTAGTGGGACTCTTAGTCTAAAAGGTTAAGATATTTTTGGTGTTGCCTCTCAAGAATCAACCTTTGGAGGCATCTATCAAAGCTTCAATAATGACTCTAAAGTTGTATTACATAGTAAAGTATCCTAGGTTATCATTTGAATATTTTTGGTAAATTTTCTCTTTGTAACCTTTATTTAAATGAAGTTTTATGGCTAACTTTGGTTTTGAGTTTTGTTCTCTACAAGTTGGTGAAACCTTCCAAGCTTGTGTCATTCCTCATCAATATGAACAAGTTCTTAATGAGCCTTAGTGTGACTATAATCATCCTTTTCATGAAATGTATCAATCCTACAATTATCCTTTCTATAAATCAAATTTTTTCCTTCAATAGTCCTATGAGCCATGGAAGTTCTATAGTCCTTCATTTTCTTCTCCATATAGACGCCATGTTGTTGGAAAACCCTATGAGAATATCTACCAAAGAACCTATCAAAAGACACCTATATATAATATTCAAGAGAATTCTTATATATATTTTCATATGAAACAAAAAAAATTCATGGATTGTACACAAAATTACCATTGGCAAGATGTATCCCCTACTCATGTAGATGTTACTCCTCCTAATCATCTCAAGAATTCACTTCCATATAAGCTCACTATGATTTAATATTTTCCAAACCCGTTAATAAGACTTATATTTCATCCCACACTCCATATTCAATCCCTTCATCTTCCACTACATCTCATACTCCAAATCCTTCACCTCAAATCCATGAGCCTATCCATCAAACTTGCACATCATTCCTTTTCAAGGAGGAACCTATCTTAAGATAAGAAAGTAAAGAACAAATTTAGTTCATGGATGATCAAGAGGATATCATGAATTATTATGATTAATAAATCAACATAGTGACTTCCCTTGGTTAAAAAGAAAGGACAATACACTAGCTGGTGTCTCTATATTTGAAGGGATATGTGTCCATAAAGAACCCCCCTACAGCTCACCCTCAATATGATTTTGAGATTTATGTGCCACCTCCCCTAACTAAATCATCTTATCCTTACCCCATCACCATTTTCCTTGATGTAATTTTGGTATTGTAACCAAAGGAGTATCAGATAGTTGGTAAAGAAAGAGTAATCTTGCTTGAAGAAAACCTACCTCCTTCGTAGCCTCATTAGGCTAGATCACATGATTTCAAGATGCCTAGTATTAGCATTACCATGAAGGAGAAGGAGATGGAAAACCTTGCATCCCTTGAAGAAAATTCTACATATGATCAAAATGATGTAGATGATCATCATAATCATGAAGTGAAATGTGCTATCAAGGAAGGAGAACACTTTCAAGTCATCTCTCAAGAAGTGGTAGTCCTAGAAGAATATCATGAGACCAAGGTAGAAGAATTAGCTCTTGAAGATGATAATGAGGAAGAATACTTATGGCATAAGTTTAGTGACATTTAAAATGAATTTGATGAGCTGTGTAAAGCTACTCCTTTTTAAAAATATTACACACTTTGTGATGTTAGTATACAATAAGTTATTGACAAGGATGATTGGTAGCTGTAAATGGAGCTTCTTTAAGATCTTGAAGAACTTTTCTAAGTTGAGGGTCAAGTATATGACAAGGTGAAGGAATATGTTTCCATGGAAGACAATGATCAATACTGGATAGAGTTTTAAAATCTCCTTGATGAGCTAGAAGAGATTGAAGTTGAGAAGAAGCCCAATCTTATTGAGAGAACTATAAAAGACAAGAAGGTATGCATTGTTGAATCATCATTTGAGATTATAATGGAGGATCCACATGACAAGGCTAAAGATGTTTGGATGAAATATGAATAATTTTACATTGTAGACCTATTTGAATATGGTCTACTTGAGATCATGGTAATTAAAGTTTCAAGGAATAGGTCTAATCCATAAACCATCCAATCTAAGGAGAAACATGCTTTTCACCATGTTTCATCTCATGAATAAGGTGGTACTTTAGAATTCCCCTTGATCCATAAGGGAAATATGCTAATTTTTAGTTTTAAATAGTATCTTGTTATTTTATTCTCCTAAGTTCTTTGAATACACATGTGTGTGTGTGTGTGTGTGTGTGTGTGTGTGTGTGTGTGTGTGTCTTATTGTTTGTTTGCTTTGGTGTGTGTCCTTTGCTTGTGTGGTTGATGTAGTTTAGTTGTTTTATCTTGATCAATGGTCAAAAGTTCTTATTTATCTTAGCTTCAGATGACTCCTAATCCCAATGGACTAATAAGGCTACTGGTCTAGTTAGTATAACAAGTATACTACCACTATGAGTCACTAATTTGTTGACCTAATTTGATTTTTTAGTCAAATTGGGGCATTTATATGTTAAAAATGATTGTTAGGTATATAAGGGGTGTAATATGAATTTAATGGGGTGTAATATAGTTTAATTGATGTTAATTGAAGTTATACTATCCTTGGTCAATTATTTTTATGTCCATTTATCATTTTGGGTCTTTTTAGGGGTAAAAAATGGTGCATTTAATGACTTGTATAGGTTTATTGGGAAATGTGAAGGTGAAAAATGTGATTTAATTCCCCATGTGTCCTTATAATTCTTAATTAATTTACAAAATTAAAAGATGGTAAGTTATGTAGAAGAAAAGGTAGTTTTCTAGTGAAAAGAGAAGAAAATGACACTTGTACAGTTTCCTTGGGAAGCGTGCCACTTGGAAAATGTTTAAATGTGACTATTAATCTTCCCAAAACTCATATACATGCTATAATTTAATTTTAAATTTTTTTTCTTTCTCAAAACCATTCATCTCTCTTCTGACCCTTCTTGGCAAGCAAAGGAGACTTACAAGGTTTTGCTTGGTACGAACAACTCTGGAGGTTTTAGGAAAAATAATATTGGGGAAATATTTTAAACTCATTAAAATTCCTTTTGATTTTTGTTTTAATATTAATGGTTCCTTGAGATTTATGAACCATTGCTAACAATTTGACTGTGCAAATTTGCCTGTTAATATATGCACCCTACAAGTTAGTTTGGAATATTCCATACAATCCACTTGTTTATATTGGTTCAAAATGATTTTAAATATGTCCCCTCATACCTCCCATTATTTTTTTCATTTTATAAGGTGTTTTCATTAGCTAATAATATTAGTTTTATAGACTGGCTTATTTTGAGAATGACAAGCATCTTGCACCATTTACAGAGTTTCATGCTTTATTATCAGTTCTAAGAGGTTTTGTTAGTGTTATTTACATTTTTTAAAGGTCCTCATTGTTAATATTAAATTTAAACCTAATTATATAAATCATCTCCATGTTTTTCCATCACATATCATACATACAAAGAATTTACCATATGACTACCATACCAGTCAATTAAGTACTTTGAAAGGCTTTAATATTGAAAATGAGGTTTGAATACTTTTATTATGGATTTAAACAGATTTTTGTTTCATTTTATCATCATTTAAGAGAACCCAAACATCATTGACATCATAAAACATGTACATACCCATTATTTTCTTTTCATTGTTAGGTCTGCAACATTACAAGTGCACCTACAAGTGCCATTTAAGAGTAAGCACTTGGGAAAAAGTTTTAAAACTAGTTTGAGGTGTTTTAAGTTGATAATACTTCATTTTATTAAATTATGAATACCTAGAAAAGATCACAAACACCCATGTTAAAAGCACTATCGAGGTTCAGATTCACTACCTACATGTGAAAATAGTCACCTACAGGTGACCCAAATAGGGGACTAAAGCATAGAATTAGGCTTTAGATTATGAAATTAAACTCCTATTGGAATCCTAAGGTGTCAAGAAGACCATATCATACATGTTTTAAATTCTAAGTATATGATAAGAGGGAATTGTTATCCCTAAAGAAGAAATGAATATATTCAAGCCCCTAATCCCTAAAATGTCTAAATAGAGGTCAAAGGGTTTCTTATGAATATATTAAAGCATGATTTAAAGGTTTTTCAAGACATATAGATAATTTAATTATATTTAATATATAATTGAGATGAATTTTTCCAAGGGTGGAGTTTAGAAGATAAAGGGAAGGTAGAAGTTGAAGGCCTTAAAGTTGCTCTAAAAAGCACTAAAATACCCCATTAACATCTACAAGTTTAGAAATTTGAATGGTATTTTCAACCGAAGGAGAAAAAACAAGAATATTATCATAGTTATAAGGTTTAAATTGTTTTAATGATATTATAATATTATTAATTTCACTACCATGATCTTGAAATGTAGCATTTCAATCCTCATAAACACCTACAGGTGTCCTCTATATAGAAATATCCAACTATAGTAGGCCCTAATTTCTATAGCATCATTCATGATAAGTATTTGGCATGGAACATATGAAATAATTATAAAATGTAATATTTTTTAAATGCTTCAAAGGATCCTAATGGTAGTGTGAAGTCCTCTCCAAAGTAAAGTGCATTCACAAGACCTCACACAGTCAAATGTAGCTGACTGTGAGGGTTAGAGGACAAAATTAGAGTTTTTATAAGGTTGTTGCATGAATATGAAACAAATGTGTTTAATAAGGTATAATTTGGTTAAAAATTAATGAAATTGAGGTTGAAAATCACCTTTCCAAACCTAAACCATGTACCAACACCTATAGGCAGGGTTCTAAAGAGTAAGTCACAGTCTACACCAAATAGTGAGCAGAGAAGCAATGTTTTGATGTGGAAATAGAATAAATATAAGAAAAAGAAATCAAATAACATAAAAATTATCTTGTAAAATATACCTTATAACATCATTACTAATTATTATCACAAGTTTGAACAACCTATAGGTGCCCCTGTATTGCAAAACACAATCAATCATGCAAAGGACAATCTTAAGGATTCATGCTTGAAAGAGGCATGTAAAGAGGTTGGAGTGTTTTTTCAAACTAAAATAACATTATTAATGACTCAAATGATATCATAACACTCTCACAAGTGGATATACATCAGAGGAAGTAACCTTAATCAAGTAAACTTATTCCATGCCATTGAAACCCTAACAGTCTACCTTATAATAAGTCTATTTTATTTTTTCAAGTATTTGAAGGGCAGATCATGCAAAATGGAGCTGAAATTTTGTGGAGGGAATATGTGATAATTTATTAAGTGTTAAGGTGTGGAGCTAAAAGCTTCACCAAATGAGCGAAGTGTAGAAGTTGCAGGAATTACACAGTCACCAGCGTCGGTTAGGAGCAACCGATGTCGGTCAGGAGTCAACTGGGAGATGCCGACATTGGTTATGTTTGGCCGATGTCGGTCAGGTGCAGATAGGAAGGGACTGACGTCAGTCACCTGTGCGTCCATAATGTTATTTTTGTGGACAGAACAAAATGTTTGCATGGTAGGATTAAGTGATAGTCTTAAGTCTGCATCTCTATTTTAAGTAAGACTGTTTAGAGCCCTTGATTAGGAGGTGCATCTAATGGCTATAGTTATATGCTCATGTTTCCTAATTATTATATATAGGATTAGATCTTCATAGCTTAGTGTGGAGTGTTGAGTTGAACAGTACAAAATTGTATATGTGTATCAATCCAGGTTGTTGGAATTGATTGTAATTGAGAGAGAGAGCTCTTGAGGGAAAGAGATCTAGAAAGAGATATGTACATTTTAGAGAGGTGTGGAAGAAAACAAGTTTCTTCAATTGTATTCCTTCTATAAAGAGTTTAATAAAAGTTTTTAGGGTGGTTTCTTGTATCTCTTATTCTTTCCTATTTCTGATTCTAGTTACTTATCATTCTGATTTAATTCTGCATTTATTGCTTTCACATTGTAATCAACATTGTTGGTTGATCCCCAACAAGTGGTATCATAGCTCAAGTTGACTAACAAGTGTTTTAGATCTGGTTAGTGTGTATTGATTATAGGTTACTCATAAGGATTTTTGTTTGAGTGGGAGAAGCAATGGCAGAAGAAAGTAAACTGAGAATGGAGAAGTTTAATGGCAAGAATTATCAACATTGGAGAATGCAGATAGAGGATTATCTGTATCAGAAAGATCTATACTTACCGTTAGGTGGGGTTTCAAAGAAGCCCAAAGACATGGATGATGAAGAATGGGAAGTTCTTGATAGAAAGGCTCTTGGATCTATAAGATTGAGTCTGGCATCTACTGTGATATCCAATTTATCAGAGGAAAAGTCAATGGTAGAGTTAATGACTACTTTAGCAAATTTATATGAAAAACCCTCAGCTTTAAATAAGGTATATCTTATGAAGCAGTTATTTAATTTGCAAATGTAGGAAATTAGATTTGTATCTAATCATCTAAATGATTTCCATGGAATTGTAAATCAATTAAATTCAGTCAAAATAGTGTTTGATGATGAAATTAAGGCTCTTTTAATATTATGTTCTTTGCCTGAAAGCTAGCATATCTTGGTAATGGAAGTTAATAATACTGCATCTGCTTCAAATATTTTAAAATTAGAAGATGTTGTTAGTGTAATCTTCAATGAAGAAATTCACAGGAAAAGCACAGAGGAAACATCAGGGAATGCTTTAAGTTTTGAGAGTAGGGGAAGGCAAAAAGAGAAGGGCAAGAAAGGGAGATCAAGGTCTAAGTCAAAGATGAGAGGTAGATCCAAATCCATAAATGGCAGGAGGCCACAATGTTGGAATTGTAGAAAGATAGGGCACATAAGCAAAGATTGATGGTCAAAACCTAAAGAGGACAATCAGCATGAAGGTAAAGAAGAAGCAAAAGTTGCAGGTATTACACAAGATGCTCTTATATTATCTTTGCATAATAATATAGAATCTTGGGTTTTAGATTCTGGTGCATCTTTCCATGCAACCCCTAATAGAGAATATTTTAGTGACTATGTCCATGGAGATTTTGGAATAGTTTATTTAGGGGATGATGAGCCTTGTAAAATTGTTGGCAAAGGAAAAGTGTAGCTGAAAATGAAGAATGGTAACACATGGGTGTTGAGAGATGTCATGCATGTTCCCAGCTTGAAGAGGAATTTGATTTCTATAGGAAAGTTAGGGGATGAGGGTTGTACAGTAACTCTCACAGCTAAATCTTGGAAGGTGACCAAGGGTGCACTTGTATTGGCCAGAGATAAGAGAGTAGGTACTCTCTATTTATGTAATTGTGTTATTAATAATTCTCCTTCTGTATTATCTACTTCAGATGTGGATGTAAAGTTGTAGCACTCTAGGCTCAGCCACATGAGTGAGAAGGGAATGTCTATTCTTAAGTCAAAAGGTTCAGATTTGAAAAGCATAGATCTAGATTTTTGTGAGCATTGTGTGTTTGGAAAATAGAAGAGGGTGAGTTTTCTCAAGACTGGGTCAATAAAGAAGAAGCACAAGTTGCAGCTTGTTCACACAGACGTGTGGGGACCGGCTCAGGTTGCTTCTATTGGAGGGTCATGGTACTATGTTTCTTTCATAGATGATGCTACAAGAAAGGTATGGGTCTATTATATTAAGAATAAATCTGATGTTTTTGACATGTTTAAGATTTGGAAAGCTATGGTTGAGAATGAAACAGGTAGGAGATTGAATTGCCTGAGATCTGACAATGGTGGTGAGTTCTACAGCTATAAGTTCAGAAGTTACTATTATATGAATGGAATACGTAGGCAAAGGATGGCTCCAAGGACACCTCAACAAACTAGAGTTACTGAAAGGATGAACAAAATAGTAATGGAATGTGCAAGGTGTATGAGATTGCATGCTGGTTTGCCCTTAGAGTTTTGGGCAGAAGTTGTGGATACTGTAGTGTACTTGATTAACAAAGGACCCTCTACAGCTCTAGATGGTGGAATTCTAAAAGAGGCATGGACAAGTAAAAAGGTAGATCTCTCATTTCTCAAAGTTTTTGGTTGTGAATCCTTTGTGCACGTTGATAAAGAAAATAGAAAGAAGCTGGATGCTAAGTCTATGAGGTGCACATTTATTAGCTATGGCTCTGATGATTTTGGATTTAGGTTTTGGAATCTAGGAACTAACAAGATAATTAGGAGCTGTGATGTTGTTTTCAATGAAAAAGTGATGCATAGTGATTAGCTCAGGAAGCTAAATCAATTTGGGCAGAGAAATGGAGAATTGGACGAGGTGACGGTCCAAAATGAGCTCACAGGAAAAATTAATCACAGACAGGAAAACATAGAGACTGACATCAGTTAGGTAGGAACTGACATCAGCAATACAAGAACCGATGTTGGTCATATAGTGACCGATGTCAGTCAGACAAGAACAAATGTCGATCAGGTAAAACTAACATTAGCCAGTTACAAGCCTGGAAGTGACTGAGGTCAGTCACTGTCAAAGAATTTAGGTAGACAACGTGTTGTGGATGAGTCTCAGACACCCATCAAGTGGTCAGAAAGGGTAATTAAACCTCCAATTCAATATTCCCCTTCATTATTCTATTTATTCCTTACTGATGGTGGAGAACTAGAGAGTTTTGATGAAGCAATACAGGTGGAATCCAAGAATCAATGGGAGCTAGGCATGAATAAGGAAATTGATTCCTTGAAGGAGAACCAAACATGGGATTTGGTTGAGTTTCCAGCAAGAAAGAAGACACTGAAGAATAGATGGATCTACAGATTGAAGGAAGGTGAGAATGGACAGATGAGATATAAGGCCAGGTTGGTAGTGAAAGGATTTGCACAAAAACTAGGTATTGATTTTGGTGAGATTTTTTCTCCTATTGTTAAAATGACTTCTATACGGACTGTATTGTCTTTAGTTGCTATTGAGGATTTGCATCTTGAGCAGCTTGATGTTAAGACAGCGTTTCTTCATGGAGATTTGGATGAAGAAATATATATGGAACAACTGGAAGGATTTGAGGTCAAAGGTAAGGAGAAGTTAGTGTGCAGATTGAAGAAAAGCTTGTATGGCCTCAAGCAAGCTCCTAGACAATGGTATTTGAGATTTGATAGGTTTATGACTGAGCATGGCTATAGTAGGTGTCAATCTAACTATTGTGTGTATTTTAAGAGATTGAATAATGGTAGATATATTATTCTATTGTTGTATGTAGATGATATGGTGGTTGTAGGATCACACATGCAGGATATCTCTAAGCTTAAAGTGAAATTATCTCACACATTTGCCATGAAGGATTTGGGAGCAGCAAATAAAATCCTTGGCATGAGCATTAAGAGAGACAAGAAAAATCACAGGTTGATTTTGTCTCAAGAGGATTTTGTGAACAAGGTGTTGAAATAGTTCAATATGCAGGATGCAAAATTGGTAAGCACACCTTTGGCTGGACATTTTAAATTGAGTAAAGAACAATGTCCTAATTCACATGATGAGGTAGAGTACATGAGTAGAGTTCCATATGCTTCTTCAGTAGGGAGTTTAATGTATACAATGGTATGTACTAGACCGTATATTACCCAAGTAGTGGGAGTTGTAAGTATATGGCCAATCCAGGGAAGGAGCATTGGAAAGCAATTAAGTGGATCCTTAGATATTTGAGAGGAACCAGCAATAGGCATTTGTACTATGGAGGTTCAGATACTTCTCTACATGGTTATCTAGATTTAGATATGGCAGGTGATTTGGATGGTAAGAGAAGCATCATAGGGTATGTTTTCACTATTGGTGGAATGATGGTTAGCTAGATATGAAAGTTGTAGAAGGTTGTTGCCTTGTCAACTACAGAAGCAGAATATATTGCAGTCACAGAGGCTAGCAAAGAGATGATATGGATGACACGGTTCATGGAAGAGTTTAGAAAGGATCAAGAGAGTTACAAATTATACAGTGATAGTCAGAGTGCAATTCATTTGGCTAAGAATTCAGCCTTTCATTCAAGAACAAAGCATATACAGCTTAGGTACCACTTCATTAGACAAGTATTGGAGGATGGTGAGTTGAAGCTAGAGAAGATCCATATAGATAAGAACCCTGCTGGTATGTTAACCAAGTTGGTAACAAAGGAGAAGTTGAATCTTCATTCAACTTTTGTAGGTCTTCATGATTGAGTTTGAAGATGGAGGAGCTAGAAGATGTTGCTGTACAGGTACTGGTGTAGCTGTTTATCTCCAAGTGGGAGATTGTTAAGGTGTGGAGCTAAAAGCTTCACCAAATGAGCAAAGTGTAGAAGTTGTAGGAATTACACAGTCACCGACGTCAGTCAAGAGTGACCGACGTTGGTTAGGAGTCGACTGGGAGATGCTGGCGTCAGTTATGTTTGGCCGATGTTGGTCAAGTGCAGATAGGAAGGGACCGACGTCAGTCACCTATGCGTCCAGAATGTTATTTTCGTGGATAGAATAGAATGTTTGCATGGTAGGATTAAGTGATAGTCTTAAGTCTACGTCTCTATTTTAAGTAAGACTGTTTAGATCCCTTGATTAGGAGGTGCATCTAATGGTTGTAGTTGTATGCTCATGTTTCCTAATTGTTATATATAGGATTAGATCTTCATAGCTTAGTGTGGAGTGTTGAGTTGAACAGTACAAGATTGTATATGTGTATCAATCCAGGTTGTTGGAATTGATTGTAATTTAGAGAGAGAGATCTTGAGGGAAAGATATCTAGAAAGAGATCTGTACATCTAAGAGAGGTGTGGAATAAAATAAGTTTCTTCAATTGTATTCCTTCTGTAAAGAGTTTAATAAAAGTTTTCAGGGTGGTTTCTTGTATCTCTTATTCTTTGTTATTTCTGATTCTAGTTACTTATCATTCTGGTTTAATTTCGCATTTATTGCTTTCACATTGTAATCAACATTGTTGGTTGATCCCCAACATTAAGCCCAAAAAATCATTTTTTTGTTAGATAGATAGGTGAATTACCCCTATTTTTTCTTAGATAAGAGGTACTTCCCCTCATATATAAACTTGCAAGTTTGGAGAGAAAGTGTTGAAAGATGAGACTAGGAGCTATTTGGACATGGAAGGAAGGTTTTTAAATTTTAATAACACCAAGAGAATCATATAGAAACAATAAATTAATAAATAAACTAAAGAATTTACCCTACACTCCTAGAGTTGTAATCAAGCATATTGAGGCATACTTATGCCTAATGTCCAAATAAGAGATCAGTTTCAATTTTAGCATGAGAGGAGCTTCCTAGTAAATTTAAAAATATATAAGGGATAATTTTAGATGTTTTAAAGCTTTTGGAATGTAGGGAATATATAAAAAACTCATTTTAGGATTGAAGCTGTATTTTGGCCTACAAGGCATGGCTAGGCCTAAACGGCAAATGGGAGTCCAACTTTCCTCTCAGACTTTGGTGAGATTTAAAAACTAATGGGAATAACTATGATGAAATTTAAGACATTTTAAATCCATTACCTTTTAGGATAAACCATATAATATCCATTTTTATCTTAGAAACCCACTCAGGCATGTAAGAAAGGAAAGAAAGAGCTCGATAAGTCAAGTTTCCATGCTCATATATTTCATGATGATTTACATGGGTGCCAAATAATTTAGGGTACATTAGTAATATTATTTAAGGCCATATTTTTGTAATTTTTTTTAGGTTATACATCTTTTTTTTATAAACAATCCTTAAGAGGTCAAACGAGCCTAAAACCCTACGAAACCCTCATCTAGGACTAGTTTGGAGAAATGGAGTTGGTGATGCCATATAATGGAATATCTTTTCATGAAACCTATTATAAATTTTATAGGACTCACTCAGGCTCCCTCACATGATTTTTAGATGTACATAATTATACGGATGGGGTAGAAACAATGTTTTTCTCTTTATTTTGCATGTTTTATAGGTTGTAAGAGGTTTAAAGAGATTAAAATAAAATGGGAGGGAATATTTATACTTAATATAACTACCAATTTAAATTTAATTACTTTAAAATATTCATAAATGTCTCAACTAGGTGCTTTAACTTAGCCATTTAAAACTGGCCTATTGGACAAGCTAGTGAAGAAGATGGAAAACTTCAAGTGAGCTGAATTTAAGGTGTCCTTGATGATTTTAAGGCCATGGAGGGAATTAAAAAATTTAAATCAATCCATCCAATGGATTTACATTGAAAAATTAATCCAAATTTGAAGCCAAGTGTGTAGGGTGAAAGAAAGATGAGTTTTCTAGATAACAAATGACGATTACTCACTTCTAGAGGTTTCTAGAAGAACAAGCATACAACCAATGCATGGAGAATCATGTATAAGAGTCTCCCCTTAAATTAAAATCATTTTTCCTTCTCATAATCATTTATGATATGTTTAAATAGGCCCATATCATGAAGGTAGTTTTTTGAGCTAGAATTAGGAGCTTCTTGCCACTTTTCATGAAGTTTATGACTTGGATTTACACTTATAGCTCCTAAAATTGAATGGCTCATCCCATACAATCTACACATGAAAAATTAACACCTTGGATCATATTTATAACTATCCTTGTCACCCTTAGACCTCTCTCTCTCTCTCTCTCTCTCTCTCTCTCTCTCTCTCTCTCTCTCTCTCTCTCACACACACACACACACACACACACACACACACACACACACACACACACACACACAATTTTTATAAGAACTAGCCATTTTAGCATTGTATTGGATGCTCCACCTGAGTATGGCAAAGCCCTACTCATTTTTATACATTTTGATAAATAATAATACTATGTATTACCTCTTCCATGACTAATAATAGTGTGTTTTTTATGGGATGATGAATCTCATTTAGTGAAGATTATGGATTACTAACATGTGTTCTCATTTTTCCACCTTATTGGAAATTGAAAAGCTTCTTCTTACAGTGCATGTGAAGTGTTTTATGAGATGTAAAAGGATAAGTGAGTTTTTATTTTCATTAGTGTCATTAGAGGCATATTTTCTAATCCTCCTATATTTTGACATTCATCCATAACTCCACAGTGTAACATTGATGTGAGAAGATGAAGATTAGAGAAGTGTATGTTTAGTTTATCCTTTGATTTCAAGTGTATTAGTTTTATTTTAGTTATATCTCTCCCTTTTCACCCCCCAAATTTTATTAGTAGTTTCAATCCAAAGTGGTACATCAAGGGAGCTATCCCTATCTAGAGATTTACATCATTCCTTAGGCTACCCATAATCCTAGAGGTGATTCCATTGTGACACTTAGATGAGGAGAGATTTAAATCTCCTCAAAGGGTAAAAATCCAAGTTACAAAACTTTTATAATAGTGTGAACACAAAATATCATATGATAACCTCTTTCATCTATTTGTCAATGCTCTTTATCCTAAGTTTCAATATTGGGTCTAGACTCTCTCTCCATAAACTCTGGAAGAGGCCATTGACTGAGCCAAGTGACAAGATTTACTAATGAATTATTTCAAGCCATACCCACCTATATTTTCATTTTTATGCTCATCAAAAATTTAAAAACATCATGCTACTAATGATGGTGTCACTAATTCCTATGATACCTCTCTCACTCCTAGCTAAAATATTGGAACAAATTTAGGCTATGGGTATCCTATAGTGAGGTTAAACCTATAGGATTTTTAATGAGGATATATCCTTATATGATTCACTTTGGCTTGTTTCCACACTATAATTTACTACTGACTAAGGAAAAGGGAGAGAAAAATAACATGAATGGGAAATTTAAGCTAAGGATGGTGATACACCAAATATGTCATAATCCATTTTCAGCTTGGAAACCTTAAAAAATACTAATGAACCTAACCAAGACATAGACTAATATGATCCTATTTTAAGGCTACAATCATAAGTATTTTTTGTGGAGGTTGAAGGGAAAACCTATAATTTTAAGGATATAAATAAATAGGTCTGTAAGAGACACTATAAACTTGTGACACTTCAAGAAAGACACCAATGTTTAACACATCACACAACTTGTAAGAAACCAAAATAATTAAATAGAGATACATAGAGAATCTAAATATGATGAAAAAAGACACACATCTACAAATTAAAATCCACTAATTTACACTTGACTTCAAACTAGAATCAAAGAATCCATCTTATTACTTCAAAAGAGTGTTACAAGGTGATTTTGATAGATTAACTATTTCACCAATTAAGGATCCTTTTTTATACTCAAAATCTCTATATATGGTAAATAAGGATGAGGGAAGATGGATATTACATGAGAAAATGGAAAGGGATGTCATAAATGGCTATAACCACCACTATTATCCTTTAGCTCCTTTTCATTCAAAACATGAAACTACCTTGACCATGAGATGAACCACCTAAGATTTATACAAATCTCCTTCATCCCTTCACACATTCAAGTCTCCCATTGTTGTAGTTGAGAGAGATATGTTTTGTGTAGCTACAAGTCCCTACTAGTGTGAATGATTTAATATTTGCATTTAAAACTTGGTGTGTTCCTTCACTTTGCATGTTCTACATATATAAGGACAAAATCCCCACATCTTTGAATCTAGACCAAGCCATGATAATTCTACATTGAGTAGCTATTTGTTAGAGATGATGGCCATGTCGAAGGATGAGGACCTCTCCACTAATTACACCTACTAGCTCCTACTTTGAAACTTGGGCCAAATCTTTTCTCTAGGTGGAAAACCAATCTAAGGACATTGGTTTTCCTGTATCCATTTATGTTGATGTAAGTACATACAAATCCAAATAACTAGTAGGGGTTTAGATTTTGACATTTGTAGGCCCGTCATGGGGTATTTGAGTCCCAACAACTATTTTATAAGATTGAACATTAACACTAACATGAACATCATTAATATTTTTGGGTTATTTCCTTTAGACACTTTCTCACAAGCTTTTTATCCTCAATAAGTCTCCTTTATGAAAGGAAAGGACCCTTCAAATTTTCGAAATGGATCATTGAATTTGTAAGCTCCCCCTTTTGCCAAGAAAAGTGCCCTTCAACATTCTTGTAAAAGACCTTTGGAATTTTTAAAATGAACCTTCCTAAAATGAACATCCCTTTTAGGAAACTTGAAAATTCTCTTCAAAATAAAATGTCTTTGGGACTTTTACAAAGGTCCACTTCTTCAAAAGACACCCTTCAAAAATGTTGTATAAGACACTTTGGCATGGAAATGACTCTTCAAAATAAATGTTTTGGCCATTTTCTTTGAAATTTCCAGCTAGAAATTGAAAAAGGTCCACTTTTCATTGATAAAAGTGCCTTTTAGATTTTTTCAGCACTTTTTTTGGAAGGAATTCCTTCCAAAGAAATTTCTTCAAAATTTTTTCCTTCAACTTTTTTGAAAAGGTCTTTTTCTTCAACAAGAAAGTTCTAAAAGAAACTTACCTTCAGAAAAATTCTCTCAGATAATTTTCCCAAAGGAAAAGTGTCCTTTATAACATTCCTTCAAGATCTTCATTTTGGACAAAAAGTCTGAAGGAATTTTTCCTTAGGGAAAAGTTATGTCAGACAATTTTCCTAAAGGAAAAGTGCCCTTTGGAAAATTCCTTTGGGTTTTTGAAAAGTAACCTTTCTAAAAGGAACATACCCTTTGTATTTTTTAAATGGAATATTTTATTAAAGAGTTAACCTTTGATAAAATTTTCTTAGATAATTTTCTTGAAAGAAAAGGTCTTTGTCTTTTTCTTCAAACATTTTATCTGAAAGAATTATCCTTTCAAAAACATTGTCTCGAATAACTTGTCTGAAGGAATTCAACACTTAGCCAAAAAGGGTCCTAAAAGAAAAGAAACACTTAGTCCTTGTAAATTTTTAAAGAATGAACAAGTAAAAACATAGATTAATAAAATATTTTACACTTATCTTCTAGATTGCAGGTTTATCCTTGAACATTGTTGTTGGATCCATATAAAACCTTGCTTAGATCCTCTCTATTTGAAAATTTTGGATCCATTTATAATCCCTCTGATCCACTACTTCATAAAAACATGCAAGATATTTATTTTTGGGCCAAAAGTGACCAATATCTTTGGTGTATCATATATTTTTCATGCTTTTCAATACAAGAGAACTTAGACTATGTTGCCTTGTCTAGTCCATTGGGTGTGGAGTCATTAGCCTATGCAAATGATATGGTCTAAAACTAGATACAAGGACGATCCTTTATATAACTTATTCTTGATGTAAAAAGGATAATAAGAACAAAACAAATAGTATTCCCAAGGTAATTATGGAAAGGAAACACAAAACTAAAAAGGAAAGTGCACAAGGCACTTAAGAGAAAACATGAAAAAACTATACAAAATATACAATATATATAATGGATACAAAATCTTATAGTAGTAAGTCTTTAAATTAATCCCATTAACTAAGATTAGTATTATCTCTCCATATAATTTGGCTAGCTAAAAAGAATTATATTTTTTGCATCCATGGATCAAATAAGGACCACTCTATAAGCTGTTAAATTTGGTATGGTTACTTGGCTTAGCCTTCTTTGAATCCCACTTGAGGAGTATATCCCCTTCCTTGAAGTCCCTTAATATGTATCTCTTTTAAAATGCTTTCTTTACTTTACCTTGATGTGATTCTAGTGTTTTCATTACAAGGTCTCTCATTTATTCAAGCTCCATAAGTTCTACCAATCTCAAATTCATGGGCTCATCTTTCATCAACTCTAGCTAATGGGCTAGTTCTAATATAGGAAGCTCAGGAGAAATGGGTAACTTAGCATCCATTCCATATAATAGGACATATGGAGAATTTCAAATGATAGATTTAGGAGTCACCTTATTAGCCCATAAGTCTATCTTTAGTCTAGTGTGCCACATCATCTGATTATCTTCCATAGTTCTCTTGATAATTCTTAGAAAAAAATTATTTTTAGACTTAGCTAGTCCATTTCCTTGAGGATAATAGTTGGAAGAGGTGTTGAGTTGGATTACTATCTTGAGATCCCATTCACTCATATTTATATCAAGGAATGCTAATGCATTATTAGAAATGATAGTGGATGGAACACCAAAACTGGTCACAATACTATCATAAAAGTCTAGGACTATACCTTCATTAGCTTATTTTAATGCAATGGATTCCACCCACCTAGTGAAGTAGTCAATTACAGTAAGCAACCATATATGCCCTATACTTTATGAAGGGTTGACCATTCTTATGAAATATATCCTCATTACATGAAGGGTTTCTCTACCTGAATTGGGTTGAGAGGAAGGGCTACCAATATTTACTTACCCATAAAGAAAGCACAATTTTGACACTTTATTACCCATGAATATGAATATTTTAATACATTAGGGAAATAATAACCATACCTCATTATTTTTTTTGCTATGGTTCTAGGATCAAAATGACCTCTTGTAGTTCTATCATGAAATTGCTCTAAAAGCTTGGTCACCTAGTCATCATCTATGCACCTTAGGAGCACTCCATTTAGATCCTTTATAAATAAAACCCATCAACCAATGTATAATTTATGGTTTAAATTATAAATTTACTTCTCATTTCCCTATTCATACATTGTGAGCACTCACTTATTATCAGTAAATATGTCATATCCTGGAGCCAACTAGTGTGAGGTGGATGTGCCTCCACATGTGAGTTATCTTATATCACCATGGAAACTCATTTGTCCTCATGAATGCCATCAACCAAATTCTCACACAAGCCTTTATCTCTTACCATATTAGTGACATTTATCTCCACATCATACTCCATGACCTTGGTAATCCAACCATCCCTCTTATCATTCAATTCTTTGTTAAGAAGGAAGTATCTCCTCCATGATGAGACATCATAAGATATATTTTTATATTGGAGATAATTGGCCTAAAATTTTTAATGATTCTTACCACTATAAGGACTTTTTTTTTAATGAAATTATACCTCACCTCATACCCCTCAATTCCCTAACTAAAAATTTTATTGGCTACTCAATTCATTCACCATTATTTTTTGTTGACATAGCTGATATATTGTCAATATTGGTAAAGGCATACAATATGAAATCTCTTGAGAAAATATGATTCATGAGTGTGGGTGCTTGGGAAATATCTTGATTGATAGCCACAAATATTTATTTACCTTCATTTTACCAAGTGAATACTTGGTTCTTCTTTAACATAACAGTGATGGGTTTGACCAAGTTTACAAAACTAGGTGTAAACCTTCTCACAAAGTTTATTTTTTCCAAGGAAACTTTGGAGTCCCTTATTATTCTTGTGAAAGGATAAGGCCAAGATGGCACTTATTTTATCAATATCAATATCAATATCTAATCCTTATTTTTAGGTAATATGTCCCAAGATTTCCCCTTATGGACAATAAACACACACTTTTTGGGATTCAAAGAGATCCCATACTCTCTGCATCTCTCAAAGATCAACCTCAAGTGGTGCATGTGTTCATTATCATCCTTGGAGAAAACTATGATTTCATCCAAGTAGACCAACACCATTTGATTCAACAACCCTTGAAAACCCATACCCATGGCTATTTGGAAAGTTACCCCAGTATTTGATAAGCCAAAAGGAATATTTTGATATGAATACATGCCCCATTTGGTGGTTAAGGTAATCTTTTATTGATATTATTCATTTACTAATACTTGTTTGTAACCTAAAAATCCATCCAAAAGATAAAAATGTTTTTAACCTAGAACTATTTGAAGAATTTGTTCCATGGATGGTAGAGGGTAATGGTCCTACAAAGAAACCCTGTTTAAATATCTAAAGTCAACACACAACCTAATCTCCCCACTCTTTTTCATTATAGGCACCAAATTGGCTACCCATGATGAGTTCTTGATGGGAAAGATGATCTTGGATTAAATTAACTTGGTTATCTCTCTCCTCCTAAGCTCTTCTAGTTTAGGGATAATGGGCCTTTGTTTTTGCCTCATAGGCTTAGAATTATCCTCCAATTATATAGTATGTTGGGCTAACTTTGGATCAAAACCTTTCAAGTCACTATATTCCCAAGCAAAGATGTCTAAATATTCCTTATAAAGTTCAATGAAAGTATGCCTTTCTACCTCATTGTTTACATTCCCAAGGTTGAGGACCTTGTCCTTGAAAATAAGGACTCTTTCATAGCTCTCCTCATTAGTTGACATCACTACCTTGTTTCTACTCATATGGTCTCCCTCATGGAAAATAATTTTAAGTGTAACTAGTCCTTTAGGAAAGTTTTTAGATTTATTTGAAAAATTTGATCCTCATACTGGCGTTGAAATTTACCTTGGTTGGCAGAGGATAAGTCTACTTCTTACTAAAAGAAACAAGTAAATTTTTAGTCATTTTTGAAGACTTACTAGTGGGATTCATTATCTGGTACTAATAACCTCACCACCACCTTGACATGTGGCTGAACCTTGGCCTCTTTTAGCTTACTCGGAATATCAAATTGGGCTCCAATAGATGCCAACTTGTCAGGATGCTAATTTTGGTTCTTTGGCATAACTTGAATGTTAAAAGATTTGAAATATTTAATTAGGTCCCATACTCTATTTTTTTAAGACCTCATCAAAGGGTTATTCATAATGTTCAGGACCCTAACTTGGTTCACTATAAGCTCACTATCTATATATGATTGTAACTACTTTATTCCCCTCTTATTAGCTAATTAGAGGCCATTGATTAGTCCTTTATATTCTACTATATTATAGGATCAACTAAAATGGAACCTATAAGAAGAGAAAAAATTATAATTTGAAGGGAAAACTAGCATTGCCCCTACACCTTCTCCATTTTTTTCTCCTTGAACCATTAAAAAATAACTTCCACATACCATTGAGGTCTTATTTAGATCTAATGAGGGAAGGCATGAGTTGATTTTCTTCATGTAGAAAATAGACACCCATGTCTCTTTCTTCAACACCTTCCAAAGGGTTGAGAAATTGATTATCTCCCCATAGCTCATCCAAAAATAAGTTTGGAATATCCTCAAGATAAGTATTTAGTTCTTGACCAATTGTAAATTCATTCTCATCAAGGATAATATAATTCAAGATTATGTTATCCAGTTGATGAGGCTCAATGTGAAATTATGCCATGGGCTTAGACTTGATTGATACCTTAGTCTCATACCTTGTTTTGAAATCCATGTAGGACTAATTTATTGCTAGATATCCCCCAATTTTAGCTATGAATTATCTAGAAATTCATAACACAAAGTCAGAAGTTACATCAAGGATCAAAAAATATTGAACCACCAAAACACTAGGACAAGCATGTAGGGTCATGATCAAATCCTTAATGATACCAGATGGCTTTGTAGAAGAGACATCAAGCTACAGAACTCCCTTAGTATGTGGCTCATATTTGAGGTTTAGTTGACCAGCTATAGACTTTGGCATTATTGAAGTGCTAGATCCACTATCTACCAAGAAATTATGAACTAAGCAATCACCAATGATTAATGAAATATAGAATGGAGGAGGTTTGACAACCTTACTTGATCATTCTCCCATATGACCTTGGGTTACATTGGTGAGGACCTCAATTTCTTTGCTTAGTTGTTTACCTACAGTTATTATAACACCTATCTTGGATAAACCTTCTTGAAGGATACCCACTTAACTAGGCATGAAAAACATGTCCCATATCAGTACACTCAGACTAGATTTATTCATTTGCTTAATAATGTTAATTGGTGAACCACTGAACTTCACTTATGCTTTAAGAGCCACTATTTTTGTTTATGTAATTTGTGAGTTTTGTGAATCAAAACCTTTATTTAGATTTTTATTTTTAAGAGGTGCCAAGAACTTTGGAGAGATAGCAAGCTCACTAGGCTTAGAAAATGGAGGACTAATCATAGGAGGTTCTTTAACTACCTATTGATTACTATCTATATTACTTATTTTGAACCTTGGATTAGATGCCACTAGAATGTATGTTTGGTTAGAACTATCCTATTGATTGAGTGCATAACACTCTTCATGCTCACTGATGACCATTGTAGCATCTAGATGGTTTAATACCTAATCATATCCTTTGTTTTGTGGAGACATATCTTAGTGTTATCATCATGGGGATATCTAAATTTTGAGAAATTAAGGTTTGTTTGTATCCATAAGTAACAACTTTCTTCCATTAGTCATTGAATGCCTAGTTAAAACTATTAGTTGGGATAATGGATTTCCCAAAAGATTGATCCCAAGGTATGGTCCCTTCAGCCTATTAAGCCATATTGTTTTCAATAAGAACCAAGGAATTGGAAGATCCTACAAAATTTGGGTTATAGTTTCTCTACTTATTGTAGCTAGGATACCCTTGCCTTTGATCATGGTTCTAGCTTTGGAAACTTCCCTTGGAGGGTGGTCTATTCCCTTGATGAGTTTTTTTTTGAGGTTGATATGGGGCTTGATAAGGTTTATTGAACTGAGCTTTCTACCTTTTAAAATTTACCAAATCATTTCCTAAGGATTGGAGCATTATCAAGTTTTATGTAGTTTTTCTACTCTTTGGAATCACTTGATCTACTAGTGGAGGCATTTTCCTACTTAGGTAAAGGTATAGTAGTAATTTTTAGAGTTGGAATAATAACATCAAGTGGGGGAATAACCATAGGGGGTGGTATTATTTTAGGGGAAAGAGGCATTAGGGGTCTAAGAGCAAGCTTACGATATTAAAATAGGTAATTTTATTCTTTAATAGCCACCGTATAAGAATCTAGAAATACATCCCTTCCCATGGATTAGATCATTATAGCTATATCACTATTTAGAGCCTTCAAGTAGTATACGAATGTAAAGTTAGGGGATAGTCTAACAGAGGCTAGAATTTTGTCCCAAGATTTTTGGAATCTTGTGTTGAAGTCTTGCATGACTTCATTGGGGGCTCTCCTGATTATGGTAAGCTATTATGCTAGTGATAGATGGTCACTCTTGCCTACAAATATATTACACAAGGCCACTCCTAGCTAATTCTATGATTGAATAGAATTAAGAGATAGGCCTCTATACCAATCTAAATCTTTCCCCTTAAGGGATACATCTAATAATCTAATATCTATATTTTATACAATGACATTATAGATATTGCAAAAACTAGCCATGTTATTAATATGTTTAGTAGGGGTTATGGCTTGGTCTCCTATAAAATATGGGATGATTTTGAGAGCTGATACTAGCATAGGGTTGTATTGTGGTAGATTCAAAGGACTTTGGACACTAAATCCTATAAAAATTCTTTGGGAAATCATGGTAATACAGGAACTATCAAGAGGTTGATTTTAAGGGTAGGCCTTGAGATTGGGTTAGGAAAAGGTTTCCATATATATGGTAGAGTATTGATGAACCTTAGCCTTTAAGATAAATTTAAGGGGAGTTCAAAAAAATCAAATGGAATACCTCTAGAAGTTGATCTTGTAGTCACCTTTGACATGAAATATAGTTACTTCTCTATCACTAAATTGTTGAGTGTTCTTTAAAGTCACCAGATACTAAAAGATGAAACCTATAACCAATACAAATTGATCAAACTAACATCAAAATTGACTAATATTCCTTGAAAGTGGTCCCATCACGCATGAAAAAAACTATTATAGGCTAGAAATTACACCCTTATGGGAGATGTTTTTAGGCTCTCTCACTCTTAGCTACAATATTGGAACAACCTCAGGCTATGGGTATCTTGTAATGAGGTTGAAATATAGGATTTTTAATGAGGCTAGCTCCTTAGATGATTCACTTTGGCTTATTTCCACACTAGAATCTACTGCTGACTAAGGAAAAGGGAGAGAAAGATAACATGAAAGAGAAATATAAGATAAGGATGGTGATGTACCAAATATGAAATGATCCATGTTCAGCCTAGAAACCTTAACAAATAATAATGAACCTAACTAAGACACAGACTAATCTGATTCTATTTCAAGGCCATAAGCATAAGTGTTTTGTGTGGAGGTTGAAGGTAAACCCTAAAATTTGAAGGATAAAAAGAAATTGGTTTGTAAAAGACACTATAAACTTGTGACACTTCAAGAAAGGCACCAATATTTAATACTTCACTCAACCTACAAGGACCCAAAAGAATTAAGGAAAGATACGTAGAGAATATATAGATAATGAAAAGGGACATACATCTACAAATTAAACTCCAATAATGTACACTTGAATTCAAACTAGAATCAAAGAATCCATATTTTTTCTTGAAGAGAGTGTTACAAGGTGATTTTTATCGAGTAACTCTATCACTATTTGAAGATCTTTTTTGGACTCTAAACCCTCTATATATAGAAAAAAGGGATGAGAGAAGAAGGGGATTGCATGAGAAAATGGAGAGGGATGTAATAGATGCCTAAAACCACCACTATTGTCCTTGAACTCATTTTCATTCAAAATATGAAACTACCTTGACCATGATATGAACTACCTAAGATTACTGTAAATATCCTTGAGCCCTTTGTACATTCAAGTCTCCCCTTGTTAGAGTTGAGAGGGCCATGATGTGGGTAGTTGAATGTACCTTATAGTGCAAATGATTTTATATTTGCATTTAAAACTTGGTGTGATCCTTCACTTCACATGTTTTGCATGTATAAGGAGAAAATCCCCATATCTTTGAATTTAGACCAAGCCATGTTGCTTCTATGTTGAGTAGATATTTGTCCGAGATGATGGCTATGTTGAAGGATGAGGACCTCTCTATTAATTTCACCTACCAACTCCTACTTTGAAACCTAGGATAAATATTTTTTATAGGTGGAAAACCAATATAAGGACATTGGTTTTTATATATCCATTTATGTTGATGTAAGTCCATACAAATTCAAATAGCTACTTGAATGGGTTCATATTTTGACATTTAGAGGCCCATCATGGGGTATTTGAATCCCAATGGCTATTTACTGAGCTTGAACTTTGACATTATCATGAACATCATTAATCCTTTTCATTTGTTTCCTTTAGACACTTTCCCACAAGATTTCTCTCCTCAAGAAGTCTCCTTTCTGAAAGGAAAGGACCCCTCAGATTTTTGAAATGGACTGTCAAATTTGTAAGTGCCCCCCTTTGCCAAGAAAAGTTCCCTTTAACATTATTTTAAAGGACCTTCAGCCTTTTGAAAATGAACCTTCCTGAAATGAACATCCCTTTCGAGAAACTTAAAAAGTCTCTTCGAAAGAAAAGGTCTTTGGGACTTTTACAAAGGTCCACTTCTTCAAAAGATACCATTCAAAAATGTTGCATAAGACACTTTGACATGGAAAAGATTCTTCAAAAAGAGTGTTTTGGCCCTTTTATTTGAAAGTACCCTTTAAAACTTGAAAAAAGTCCCCTTTTCATCAAGAAAAGTGCCCTTCAATTTTTTTTCCAGCACTTCTTCTTGAAGGAATTCCTTCTAAAGGAATTTATTCAAAAAAATTTCCTTTGGATTTTTTGAAAAGGTCTTTTTCTTTGGGAAAAAAATTATAAAAGAAAATTACCTTTGTAAAAATTGTCTCAGACAATTTTCTCAAAGAAAAAGGGTCCTTTGAACATTCCTCTAGGATCTTTGTTTTGAAAAAAAAAATCTAAAATAATTTTTCCATAGGGAAAAATTGTCTGAGACAATTTTCTTGAAGGAAAAGTACCCTTTAAAAAATTCCTTCAAGATTTTGAAAAGTAACATTTCTGAAAGGAACATACCATTAATATTTTTGAAATGGACCATATTATTGAAGATTTACCCTTCAACAAAATTGTCTCAAACATTTTTCTTGAAAGAAAAGGGCTTTATATTTTGCTTCAAACATTTTGTCCAAAAGAATTATCCCTTCGTAAACTTTGTCTCAGACAACTTGTTAAAAATAATTCAACACTTAGCCAAAAAGGGTCCCAAAATAAAATAAACACTTAGTCCCCATAAATTTTAAAAGAATGAATAAGTAAAGAATTAGCTGAATAAAAGATTTTGTACTTAGCTTCTAGCTTACAAGCTTATCCTTGAACATTGTTGTTGGATCTTGTTGACCATTTTTTTCCCAACACACCAAAAATTAGTCCCCTTCTATCCCTACTATTCTAGGCCATTTCATTTTTTGATTTTGCATGAATCAGTCCATTTCTATGAACTTTGTAGGAGAGTCTTTTGGTACTTGAAGAACCAGTTGAAGAGTGCAAGGTTTTACAAAGCTTCTTCAGACTCTTGTCTAAAGAAATTCACAGGGAAAGAGAGCTAAAATGGTTCAAAGTCACTTTTTATCAAGGTTGGAAGAGTGGTTCAATGGCATGATCTTTCAAAGAGTTAGCATCTTTGAACCGTTGAACCATTGAACCAGTTCAATGCTTTGGTTCAATGCTTTGGTTCAATGCCTTGGTTTAATGCATTGGTTCATCAGCTTAGTTTAATGCATTGGTTCAAATTTTTTTGGGTCAATATGAAAGTTCATCAGCAAGTTCATCACTTCAGTTCAAAGCCTTGGTTCAATTGGTGAGTTCATCACTTTATTTCAATCAAACGGTTCATAAGCTTGGTTCAATGCATTGGTTCAACACATTGGTTCAATGTTTCAGTTCAATTAGATGGTTCAATCACTTGGTTTACTCAGTCGGTTCATCAGCTTGGTTCAATGCATTGGTTCAACATTTTTGGTTCAATATTAAAGTTCATTAGCAAAGTTTAATGCAAAGTTCATCGATAGGTTCAATCAAACAGTTTGATGCCTTATTTTAACAAATGTTTGAACCGTTGAACTGGTTCAATGGTTGGGTCAAAGGAGCAATTAAACATGAAAGGTTCAAGCCTCTTGAAGGGCAAGTGCCCTTATGGAGGGTAGTTCTTGGTTCAAAAGCCATTGTAGAGGGTAGGGAGCATAGTGAAGGTAGCTGAAGGATTTCAAAAATGTGCAAAAATTCTTAAGGCTTTGAATTCTTTCAGACTTTTTGTCTGAAGGAATTCCTTCAGACAAAAGTCTGAAGGAATTCAGAGGAAGGCTGTGAGCTCAAAAGGGACCCAGGGAAAACCCTAAAAGAAATCAAGGCACCCATTTCTCATGGACTTTTTTCCATGGGAAAATTGTTTGTGGGAAAAAGCCCATGGGAAAAACCCACAGAAAAAGCCCGTAAAAAAGGCCTGAAGGAGTTTGGCAAGGATGGTGACGTCCTGAAAGCCATCAACTTCAATAAGATAGATTAGCCATTATTTTTTAAGTGATGATGGGTGCACAGACATCAATTTTAAGATAGTGAAATAGCCATTTGATTTTAAATTGCCTGAGTGCCAACCATGAAAAGAGCCCAAGGAATGTAGTGACCCACCAAAAGACCATCCATGAGGGCTGAAGGAGCAGAAAGAGACAAAACTAGGATGAGACAAGGAAAAAAATGGACAAAGCATCTAAGTGGTGAGAGGAGGTATCAACTCAAGGATTTATTCCTACAGTTTAAATAGTGCTTTCTAGGTGGTCACCAAATGGCACAAACAGTAAGCAACGTAGCTTGTTTTCTCCAGTTTGCATTCATAAGCAGACAAGCTACATAAATGCCTTAAAGGGAGTAGTTTGTTCAAAAAAAGAGGTACAACTCATGCTTTCATATTATTGTTGAGATTCCAAAGTCAAAGTAGGAATTGACAATCAAATGGCTCCCTCTTCCCAAGCCTTAGAGCGCACATGGGCTAGCTTACAGAAAAGAGCACCAAAGTCTTTCCCAAAATGTGCCAAGTTCTCTTCCTCTTTCTATATATTAAAAAATTTCTCATTTTGAGATGGAACTCTCTTAGGCTTAAGGCAAAAATCTACCCAAAAATCTCTCAGGCTTGTAAGGCAGAGCTCTGCCAGTTTTTGCCTTGAATCAGGACTTAGCATTTTTACCTCTATCTAGACTTGCACTTTAAAGTATGTGTTTGTGTTCTTCTTTTGTGTTAAGTAATTGTCTTTCATGCTTTTCATAGATAAATTACAGCATGTTCAGTGCATTGTGAAGTCTCCTTTCTGCAGGTCTACCAGAGTGTCTATAGAAAGAATATAGGTGCTTGTGAATAGGCTGCCATAAGTGTGTCTAAGGATGCCTCTAGTAGTTTCTTCCTCCCTATATTTCCATGGACCCCTAGCTGATAATTGCAGAAGAGATTCTCACTTTAGATGAAGTGTATGGGTGCTTATTTTTGGTGAAAAGTGTATATTTTGGATGGGTGGGCCAATTTTTTTGGTGTATCACCTTTTCATTTTTTAGGCTTAGGTTCTATTTTCAGCATCTCTCTCCCCCTTTTCATCCCCCCTTTTTCCATTTTATTTGTTAACAATAGGAAAAACCAGGGCCTAACGGATACATCAGAGGGATCTAACCCTTACCTAGAGACTTTCCCCTCCAGCTTCACCAGTCCCACAGGTAAGAGGGGAGTTTCCATTATTGCATGTGGAAGGGTGGGAGCTAGGCATCCTACCCTGGGTGCAATCCACTACATTAACAGTTTTTGGCATGCCCGATGGGACCAACTAGGATAAGTTAGGTCCAAAGATTTGAATAATTTTTAGTGTGTTCTTCAACTAACTAGTGTTTGGAGGCTTTTGCATCAACACCAATGGTGACTCTGAGTTAAATCAACTGGTTAAGCAGTTTCTGGTGCCATCAAGAAATAGTATTATGGTATGTATAATTCCATCATTCAGAGCCATGGACCCTATTTTACTTGGCCAACATAGCTATGATCCTTACTAGCCTTGTGTTGATCCTTATCAGATTCAATATGACCAACCTCAACCCTATCATAAGCTATATCAGCCTTATGCCTAGTCTTCTCAATGTGTCACTTCTCCTACTCAACCCAGTCTCTTTGCCAATCAACCCATTTCCACCTTCAAAAGAGCACTACTAAGATATGAAAAGTATGTAATAGATCTTGACACTAGAAGGGGATGTGGCCAATAAATTCCTAATCATGTCATCCATCAAGTGAAAAATGCACTGGATCAGGTTAAGAGTGAATGGGATCCTATTGAAAGAACCAATCGGTAAAGGCTTACAAGTGAGACATTGAATGTGAGTGTTTTGATTGCATCTTTGGAAGAGAAGTTGAGTATTCATGAGAAGCAACCTTACCAAGTCTATCAACCTGCATACTCTCTACCCCAAGTATCATATCAATCATATACAGCCCCTGCTTATGAGCCAAGTCAAGCCTATCAAAGACCTTTCCCCAATCATGTTGAAGAGAGTTCCAAAATAGTAAATCTTGTGTTTTAGGCTAATATTGATAGACAAATTAAATTGGAAAATCTTTAGATGTAGTAGTTCATTTTGGTAGCAAGGGAAGTAGAATATAAACCCTCACTACCCTCTCACATTATGGCCCTATCACCCCGAAAGGAGATGCCCAGTTTGAATATCTTGAGCTAGAATAAAGTGGTTGAGTCATGAAATAGCAAGGAGGAGAAAGACATTATTCAAGAGTGTGAGGTAAAAAATGAGGCCAGTCCTTTTCAAGTCCCTCCCACCCTTCCTTAATAAGCTTCTTGCATTTCATGGTAACCTTCATGCACTCCCCATCTCTATAATGATTCATATGAGCTCTAAGAGGTACAAAATGAGGATAATCTAGCTAAGCAAACTGAGGAATTAGAGGCTAAGATGAGCCTACATGGAGAAAGAGAGATGGAGTTTTTAGACATTGTAGGGGAGACTGTGCCAGAAGATACCCCTTCTACCAATCATCAAGCTGATTTCAATATTGATGAGGTGTTGGTAAAGTGGAGGGATGAAAATCAAGAAATTTTGGCCCAAGGTCTACCCCCTCCTATTCTAGAGGAAACTCCCTCTTCTGTGCCAAATACTTTATATTAGATGGCACTTGCTCATTCTGACTCATCCAATGCATCAATCTATCCTGCCTTTAATCCTATATGCCTAGCTTTTCAGCATGCCTCTTTTTAGGAAGCTCTTCTTGTATATGAACAGACCCTCCCAAATCTTCCCCAACCTCCTCAAGTCTTTCAACATGATCTCCAAATTCCAAGCTGGAAGAAGGAACATCATGAACCAGCTCTAGACCTTGAAGAAGATAAAGTTACTCCTTATTCATAAGGGGAAAATTCCAATCCCAAGGTCATGAGTTGGAAGCAAACAGTTGAATCTTGGGGTAGAAAGGAAGAGGAGGAGAAAGGTTTTTCTCAAAACCTTGAAGATGAGTCTGCTCCTACTCTCGATGATGATTGTGACCTCTAAGAAAGGCTCTTCCAAGAAGATATAGATAGGTGGATTATAGAGTTGGAGTCCAGGGCAAATTTTTGCAGCCATCATGTGATGGATGTTTTAGACCAAGTAGCAGATTCCATGTCTGAACACACTCCATCCACATGCCTCCAAGAGAGCTATTAGGCCATGCATGATATAGATGAAGTGTTGACTAAATGAAAAAAGGAGAATCATTTGATTCTAGCTTAAGGACTACCTCCTCTTCCACATGAGTTCATCCGTCAGCCTTGCATTTCCCCTATTCTCGAGGAGTAGCCCATCTTGAAGGAAGTAAGTGAAGATGAGTATGCTCAGTTCATGACTAATTAGGGAGACTTCATGAGTATGAATGAGGAGGAGATCACCATAAATGTCATAGTGGGGCATGGACACTTTCTTGATCATATTTTGAATGATTTTTTTGAAGTCATTGGGGTAGGTTACACTATTCTTCAAGGGGGCTATGAGTTAGTTAAGAGTGGAGAAGGTAGCATTGGGACTCAAATAAGTATGCAAAGAGGTTGCAGGCTTTTAGATTTATCCCTCTAAGAGGTTAGTGAATTTGAAGATACTTTCTTTGAAATCATCAAGGAGGATGGTCATACCATAGAACCCAAGCATGAGGCAGAAGAGAACAAGCCAGTCAATGGCGCATATTAAGGGGCTTATGGTGATGAGCCAATAGCGATTGATTTCTTGATGAGATACACCAGCATGAAGAACTAACAAGAGGCAAGCTTCCAAGATCAAATAAAGTACGTATATGTTGGAAACGTGTTTGAATATGATCCACTCAGATACAAGCCAACCCAAGTGGCAGGCAAGAGGAGTGGGTCACCAACTCTCCATTTCATTCAGCCACTTGTCTAGCACCATAAGTTTCCTTGCTAGGAAGGAGACTTAAGAATTTTTTCTTTTGATCTAGGAGGGAAGCAGATGTACCTAGTTAGTTATATATAGTAGTTTATTTTAGTTTCTTTTCTTACTTTCCCTAAGTGCAGTTTACACAAGTAGTGTTTTTAGTCTTGTGTGTGCTTTCCCTTGTGTCTAGGGTAAAAAGGTTCATGTTTGATTCTTGGATCTATTAGGGCTGTTGCTAACTTTGTTCAAGCTACATCTGACTCTATGCCTAATGGACTTAAAGGCAATTAGTTTCTAAGCATAACAGGCATGCTTCCCCTAGGAGTCACTAATTTGTTGACCATTTTTTGCCCAATAGGCCAAAATTTGGTCCTGTTCTATCCCTGCTATTCTAGGGCATTTCGTTTTTTGATTTTGCATGAATCGGTCCATTTTTATGAACTCTGTAGGAGAGTCTTTTGGTGGTTGAAGAACCAATCAAAGAGTAAAAGGTTTTATAAATCTTCTTCAAACTCTTGTCTAAATAAATTCATAAGGAAAGAGAGATAAAATGATTCAAAGTCACTTTTTCTCAAGGTTGGAAGAGTGTTTTAATGGCATGATCTTTCAAAGAGTTAACAGCTTTGAATCATTGAACCATTAAACTGGTTCAACACTTTGGTTCAACACCTTGGTTTAATGTGTCGGTTCATCAACTTGGTTCAACATTTTTTTGTTCAATATGAAAGTTCATTAGCAAGTTCATCACTTCGGTTTAAAGCCTTGGTTCAATCGGCAAGTTTGTCACTTTTGTTCAATCAAATGGTTCATCGGCTTGGTTTAACACATTCACTCAATGCCTTGGTTTAATGTTTTAGTTTAATTGGATGGTTCAATCACTGAGTTCACTTAATTGGTTCATCACCTTAGTTCAATGTGTTAGTTTAACATTTTTGGTTCAATATTAAAGTTCATCGGCAAAGTTCAATGCAAAGCTCAATGCAAATTTCATTGACAGGTTCAATCAAATGGTTCGATGCCTTATTTTAACAAATGTTTGAACTATTAAACTAGTTCATTGGATTGGTTTAATGGTTGGTTCAAAGGAGTGGTTCAATGTGAAAGGTTCAAGCCTCTTAAAGGGCAAGTGCCCTTTTAGAGGGTAGTTCTTGGTTCAAAAGCCCTTGCAGAGGGTAGGGAGCACTTCAAAGGTAACCGAAGGATTTCAAAAATGTGCAAAAAGTCTTAAGGATTTGAATTCTTTCAGACTTTTTGTTTGAAGGAATTCCTTTGAACAAAATTTAGAAGGAATTCAGAGGAAGGTCATAGGCTCAAAAGGGAACCAGGGAAAACCCTGAAAGAAATCAAGGTGGCCATTTCTCACAAACTTTTATTTGCAGGAAAAAGCCCATGGGAAAAAAACCTATAGAAAAAGCCCACAGAAAAGGCCCGAAGGAATTTGCCAAGGACAGTGACATCCTAGAAGTCATCAAATTCAAGAAGATAGATTATCTATTGTTTTTTAAGTGATGACAGGTGTGTGGATGTCAATTTTAAGATAGTGAAATAGTTGTTTACTTTTAAATTGCATAAGCGCCAACCATGAAAAGAGCCCAAGGAACGTAGTGACCCACCAAAAGACCATCCCCGAGGGCTGAAGGAGTAGAAAGAGACAAAACTAGGATGAGACAAGGAGAAAAGTAGACAAAGCATGTAAGTGGTGAGAGGAGGTATCAACTCAGGGATTTATTCCTGCAGTTAGAACAACACTTGCCAGGTGGTCACCAAATGGCACAAATAGTAAGTGACACAACTTATTTTCTCCAATTTGCATTCATAATTAGACAAGCCACGTAAATGACTTAAAGGGAGCAGTCTATTCATATAAAAGAGGCATGACTTATGATTTCATATTAATGTTGAGATGCCAAAGTCAAAGTAGGAATTGACAATCAAACAGCTCCCTCTTCTGAAGGCTCAAAGCACACATGGGCTAGCTTGCAGAAAAGAGCACCAAAGTCTTTCCCAAAAGGTGATAAGTTCTCTTCCTCTTTTTATATATTAAAAATTTTCTCATTTTGAGATGGGACTCTCTTATCCTTAAGGCAAAACTTTTCCTAAAAATATCTTGGGATTATAAGGTAGAGCTCTGCTAGTTTTTACCTTGAATCAGGACTTAGCATTTTTACCTCTATCTAGACTTGGACTTTAAAATATGTGTCTATGTTCTTATTTTGTGTTAAGTCATTGTGTTTCATGATTTTCATAGATCTATTACAACATGTCGAGTGCATTTTGAAGTCTCCTTTCTGCAGGTCTGCCAGAAGTGTCTACAGAAAGAATATTGGTGCTTGTGAATAGGTTGCCATAAGTGTGTCTGAGGATGCCTCTGGTAGTTTCTTCCTCCCTGTATTTCCATGGACCCCTAACTGACTATTTTAGAAGAGCTTCCCACTTTAGATGAAGTGTATGGGTGCTTATTTTTGGTGAAAAGTGTATATTTGGGCTAGGTGGGTCAACTTTTTTGGTGTATCACCTTTTCATTTTTTAGGCTTAGGTTCTATTTTCATCATCTCTCTCCCCCTTTTCATCCCCCCTTTTTCCATTTTATTTGTTTACAGTAGGAGAAGCTAGGGCCTAAAGGATACATCAAAGGGAGTTATCCCTTACCTAGAGACTCTCCCCTCCAACTTTGTTGGTCCCATAGGTGAGAGGGGAGTTTCCATTGTTGTGTGTCGAAGGGCAGGAGCTAGGCGTCCTGCCCTGGGTGAAATCCACTGTGTCAACATATCCTTAGAAAACCTTACTTGGATCCTCTCTATTTAAAAAATTTGGATCCATTTCTAAGCCCTTTGATCCAATACTTCATTAAACCATGCAAGAGATTTATATGTGGGCCAAAAATTTCCAACAATACCATTCATACTATTAAAAATATTTCACCTGACCCTGCTCTAGAACATGCTTCACCTCTAAACCACATCCCTAATCCTTACTTTTATTCAACAAGTAACATGAATTATCATAAGCCTTTATCCTTAGTATAATTACAAAAATTTCTACCAAGGCCTCTTCCACAAGGGCTTGATCCCACTCATCTTATGAAATCATGGTATGATCTAAATAAATTCTATTGGTTTCATGCTAGTTGGGTTCATTCTCATGAGAATTTTAGGCACTTTCATAAATTATCTATCAAATTTCTCATTAGTCCCAATTCTAAACATGATTCTTTCATTTTTAAACATAAACAATATTACAACATTTCCTTTAAATATCATAAAACATAGAAAAAATCAAGCTTTGAATTAGGGTAATGCTCATTCAGCCATCTATAAAGACCCTATTCCAAATCACCAAGACAATAATGATAAGCCTACTCCTTACACCAATAACATTAATAGTCTTATAAATCCAAATCTTGAAGAGAATGTTATCAACATGACTAATATGTGAAGGATAGTTGCCTTCATTGATTTTCATCCCATCCACACTCACCAATAGTCTCACACTTTCCATGTTATCTAATATTTTTCCTCCACCCACCTAATAGAGTTGGGTATGAAGACCTTATCTAATTTTATGA
Organism: Torreya grandis; assembly: GCA_037957365.1. Lineage (NCBI taxonomy): Eukaryota > Viridiplantae > Streptophyta > Pinopsida > Cupressales > Taxaceae > Torreya > Torreya grandis. Next base: position 1,312,001 of record JARHVA010001165.1, on the reverse strand, counting down.
ACCAAATCAAACATCTCAATTTTATAACACCTCTCATACCATTTCTACACTTTATCTAAACTATTTACCCATCACCAATGATAGTCAACCTTATAATACCACTTATTCAAATCTATCTCAAACCAAACCTGCATCAACTGCCTTATGTCACAATAATCAGCCAACTTGTCCCCTAATTAAAACTAATGTATCATATCAACATAAATTTACATGAACTTATACTCCTCCTTTCAAGTACCTCCTCCAACACTATGTAACTCTATCCAAAAGTCCCCTCATGGGTTATGATTAATGGAATCTTATCATAAAACTTACTAATATCCCATCTCAAATTCCATTTATCTAACTCATGTAGAACTCTCTAAATCATCATAATTTCCTTATGTATCTCCTATTCAAAATGAACATCCCTCATCCTCCCCTAGTAGGATGTGAAGCTGGCTTATCTAGATCATAAGATAACATTTTATAATAGTGCAAAGAGATGTCTATGTATGTTGATGAAATAATGGACACTTATCTATCTATAAAATTTTCTATTCCTTATATGATTTTTGATGATATTTTTCTTCATGTATATGATCCTCCCCTCTTTATAATCTTTCAAATTGGTGACATCCAAGTCAAGCATGCCTTGATTGATAATGGTTTAGGTACTTGTGTTGCCTCTCTCAACTTTATTAAAACCCTTGGATACTCTTAATGTAATCTTAATTCCACACATACTCTACATTCCTTAGGTTGTATGTGGCTCCCTATCACTATCCCATTTATCACTATTTAAGTGAATTTCATGATATTCAATTTTCCTTTCTCTTATAACATCTTACTTGGTGGGTCATGGACTCATTGCATGAGTACTCTTGCCTTTTATACCTACCAATACATCAAGTTACATCATAATGGTGAATCTATATGATTTAAGGTGACACTAACCCTTGTAATTTAGAATAATTCAAAGACCATGGTGTGTTCAAAACTTTAACCCTTTAACCCCTACCAAGTGTTTCATTTTGAGAATCTCAATAGTTTAATTTACTATCAAATCTACATAAGGTTACCATTGTCACCCTAAAATCATCAGAAATATACCACATAACCTTTTAGATTTTAATGAAAATGAGCCTAATGAGATAAAACTCAAGATAAAAACTTTGATCTTGTTCCTCATCTTATTTCCAAGCTTCCACCTTTTCTATAGCCATGTTCCCGTTGGCCACCTAATGATGATATACTTGTCATCTTAATTAAGACTCGATACTCTAATCATCATACCACCTATAATGAGAAGGTCATTCCTACTTGCATAATTGATCTTCATACATCCAACTACGATGATGATTATACCTTAGCTCACCCATTTATATGAGGTCTTGTTTAGGATTGAGATGTTGAGATCATTCATTATCATTCTTCTTTGTTTCAATATTTTCATTTATATTATCACATTATGTCTTATATATTTCCTAATTTTAGACTTATTCCTCTTGTTCATAGGGTAGAGATGGTGTGCACACCTCCTATTTCTAAATAACCTCTTAGGGGAATGCTTATGGATCTTGTTATGACTGGTCCTTATCACTTCACTAGATACTAGGGCCCCTATAGCTAGCTTGTCCCTAAGATGTTTGTTACCATCCTCTCACCCTCTATGTACATTATCTTTCTCTCAGTTGAGCCTAGTCTATATCCTATTCCCACTCTCCCTATAACTAAGCCTTTTCTTTTTTATGATCTTATTTCTCCTTTAGTTGAGCCTCATGTAGTCTCTCCACTAGACCCACCTCCCCTTGGTGATGGTTTTATTCCTTTACCACAACTTACTCATTTTCCCAACTAATAGGCTGATCAACCATACTATGATATTCAAAGATTGTACAGTCATTGGACTAGATATTTTACATTATATCAACATTCCCTAGCTTTTGTTTCTACTCCCTCTGTTAGTACACCCACAATGTCTACTAAAAAGTACATATGTTAATTTCATGGCATCTATAATCATTCCTCCATGCATTTTCATAAGCTTTGACAATATATAGACACCTTGTGTACTACTCTTCCTTAACCTATAAATAAGGATATACCTTCCTTGAAAGTATTGCTTGAGTATATTCCTAAATATGGATAGGTATATTATCTATGGCACTAATGTGATACCCATCACACTGATCATTACTACATCTTAAAACAACATTTATAGGATAAAAATATGACCATTACTACACCTACTATCCATCTTCCCATATTTCACCCTCTCAATAAGGCTCCCCTTTATCCACACATGGTTCTTTCACATATAGCCCCTTCTCCACCTGTAGTTTCTCCACATGTTGTTCTTTTACCCATGTATCCTCCACCTATAGTACTTTATCCACCAGTGACTCCTTCATGTCCCACATATTTTACTCATATTCATTCTCCTAAGTATCCCATGCATGATGGCCTTGATGAGCATGATCATTTAGGAATGCCTACAATTTATGCCAAGGAGATTTGATGAGAGGTATTTTCCTAGCTTTCTTTAAAGATTGATGAGACCCTTGTTATAGTTAGAGTCCATATTCATAGAGATTTATCCGATGTTATGGATAATGTTTTTGGAAAAATATACCATTATTTATGAACACATCATGGTGTTCCTTCATTTTTTTATTTATTTTGTATTTGTGCTCCAAATTTGCATTTATCTATTTTATATCATTTGAAATTGTGTCAAAGTCTTGTCTATCTTACATGGTTATTTATATTTCTCACTACATGTTGTATGTGATGTCATTTACTTCCTTATGTTCTCTTATGGAGTATTTTCATGATTAAATGATATATATATATATATATATTCATTTATTAGGGATGTCTTGTCTCCTCATGATTATTTGCTAGCTTATCTCTATAACATAGATAGTAATTATTGTGACTTGGTTATATAAACCTTACCCCCATTAATCATTCCTCTTTTACCATGTGATCATTTAGTGAACAAGTCATCTCATTATAACCTAATTTTACCAGTCCATATTGGATCTCACTTTATTCCCTTTATTTTGTTTCGAAAACTAAGTATTCACATGGTTGAAACTTGAGATATCTTATTGGTTCATAGGTAAGCCTAATTTTTTTAGTCCATCATGTCTCTAGATACTTAACTTCATTTTTCCAAAGTCTAAAACTCATTCATGTGTATAAATTTGCCTCTCATGATTGGTCATTACAAGTCCATATGGAGGAGGAATCTCAAAATCCATAAAAATTTAATAGCTAAATCATTTTAACAAAAAACAATGATACAAAAGGTAACATTAAAAATTCTAAAATTAAAATCACATTAGAAGACATGATTCAAATCACATATCCTTTTTCTAATCGACACTCAAAATCCGTAGTTGGTCTCATGATAAGCTGAGGTTTATTGGGGTGAGGTAGGCTAGTAGATTGGGAAAGAAGAATAAAAAAATTCTCTTAGTGCTACCTTCTTCTCACACAAGTACCTAATCTTCATAGTAGACTGATGACTTTGTAAGAGGTCCTGAGGAATTGGGAACATGTTATTGGAAGGTAGGTACATTTAAATTTCCTTGTTAAAATAACCAACATGAGTCGATATTAGTATCTCACCTAGTTCCCTATACAACTTTGTACTTACTATGAATGGGTATCCTTTTTATATTGATGGTCACTAGTAACTTAATGTCTTCCTATGTCCTTAAAATAATTCATATTTCCTAAGGTCTTCCCATAAACACATACATTGTGATTTTTACATTCCCTCTTTCATTTCCCACAATCCTAATATTTCCCCTTGAGAAATATTATTTTGTTCATTGATCACTCCCCCTAGGGATTCCATTTGTGAGTTGTAGTGTAATACCTTGGATAATACTAGGCCTTCCTCAAAAATTACCAAATTACCATTCCAAACATCCCTTTTAACATATATTTCTTAATATTTCCCACCTCATTGGTGTTTTATTTATGAGTTGCAGTGTAAGACCATGGATAAGACTAGCCTTCCTCACAAAATTTTCTAATACCCAAGTCACAATGAAATTACATATGTCAAATTTGAGATAAGTCATGATTGATCATGAGTTACACATTATGGACATGCTTCCCATCTTTATATAGTATTTTTTATGCTTACTTTATTGATATTTAACTTTTGTCTTCTTATTTTCCAATTACATGTAATAATACAACCATTTTTCTTAAGTTTCTCATACTTCCCATCTTGAATTAGTGTGATCAATTTAAGTTCATTTTAAAATTTTTGTTTATCTTTTATACTTCCCAACGTGATTTAGTATGATTAATTAAATTAATTGTTTTTTTTATACAATTTGATTTTTATGTGCCTTATATTTTATTACATTATCTTCATACTTCCCAACATTATATAGTGTGATTTTACTTGTATTAATTTGGTACAAATATTTTACATGGTTTAAAAACATTTTGTTATCATTCTTACCATATTTGGTTTATTATACTTAGTCATATTTTGTTATTATTTTCCCATCATATATATAGTGTGTAGTATATTTGTTTTGATTACTTATACTTTTCTAAGTCATTTTTTACCCTTTTATTTTTAACCATGCATGTGTATCACTTAATGATATAAAATAAAACACTCCACATATATTTTTGATAGCATATACAATAAAACCAAAATACATGTGCTAGAAATAAATATATCCATACATCAACAAGCACAACCATATACAACTCATGAGATAAAATCCAACTACCAACATAAATATCTATATATATCATGTGTTTTATACAATACAATGGTACAAAATACATATCTCTAGCTCTATGGTTGGGCTCCATTGTGCCTATCTTATGACCTAGCCACACTTCCCATAGATAACTAGGACTATCCCCTCAACATGGTTTGCTATAATGAGGTAGTCTAGGATTTTAATCCTGCTACATATCCCTATATGTTGGCCACATGAGCTTATATCTATCTAAGATGGACTATGATATCCATGTGTGTTGCTCTCTCCTAATCCATGGCCTACCAAGCTTGTGCCTCTCCCACTCCCACCCTTACTAGTGGATGAAATCCATCCTCACATGTTTTTAACTACCTCACATCCTCAAATACTATTCTAAACTAGTCTCCTTGAGCTAGGGAAGATGGTACCATAAGATCATCTATCATGGTACCTTTATATAGTGCCAACACCCCATCAAAAATTTCATGGTCTACATCAATGACTAGGGATCCCCATCTGACTTCCTCTATCATATGATCTATAAAATCCAAACTAGATAGATATTTGAAAATATATATATCAAAATATATCTATCCACTATAATCACATGCAACTAGTACTCTATATCAAATCTAAAATTATAAAAAATCTCACTAGTCTTAATATCATCAACCACCATCTACCAATATACTCTCCCATCAAGCATGGTCTCTCTATTTTGTCATCCCCTAATCACCTCTTTTATCGATCACCTCACCACCAATGTGAAGCTAAGAGTCATCACTCATGCATGTTGTGATCCTCTCCTAAGAGGTGCCTCTATTAAATAGATCTATCTTAGACTGACTATATGGACATGTTATGTGGTTAACCTCACCTATACCCACTCTCACTAATGGTGCCTTCATCTATGGTGTAGATGAGGTGGTCATTTTTTCTCCTACTATGGTGCCTATTATGGTACCTACTACACCCTTGCATCAACATCCATCTCTTCTGCTCCTCTAACTACCTACTATCATGGTTGACTATTCTATGGTCTCAAAAATCATAGCTTGATCATCGATATATTGACTAGTGATCTTTTTCTTCCTCTCCCCTTAGTCTCTATAAGATGTTTTTCTTAAAAAGTAGGCACTATATGAAATGGGAAATGTAATAGATCTATAAATCAATCCTAGTTTAGAGAAGATAAATCCCACTTATAATAACAATTATAAATACATTAGATATTTGGGGTCATGAAAAGGATGGATCCATTATACCTATACAATGGGTATCTTAACACAATATTATCAAATAGGTAAGAATCCAAATCCTCTATTTAAGTGAAATTACATAATAACCCTAACTAGGTCCTATGTTTTCATATTCACTAAACTAATAAAAAGTAAAGCAAAAGTCTTATATAATGCTCACAAAAGATTGTGTCACAAAGTGTGTGTTAGTAAATATAAAGCTAAACATGCATAAGAGAATCCTAATTAATCTATGTATAGGTAAAATCCTAATGCATGGAGATATCAATGTATTCAAAAGCCATTACTTATACTATTTCTTTCTACTAAAGAGAGGAGCAAAGTTAGAGATACTTACATTGAAGATGAACGCATAGAGAATTAATCTCTCCCTTAGCCAAATTTGATTTTAAATAGGTTTTTATGGTTTTTAAGAATCACTAAGAAAGGATAAAGCATCCAAAACTTCTCCACAAGACAATATTCTTCTCCAAGTAAAAACCCTAAGCTAAGACTCCTCAAGTAGAATGGTAGAAGAGCAGATTGTAAAGAAGAATAAATGAATAATTAATTCTTGTTATCTATCTAATAATGGTGAAATGGATGTGTTTATATATGTGGATCTAACCCTAATCCTTTATAAAAGGTTTAGGCTAACAAGGTTGACCCAATCGACTTAGTATCATTATTGACAAAAAGCAAATTAGGTCGTGGACTAGGTTGGTCAGGGGCTGACCTAGACCCTAATAAGTTTTATCAATTAGAGTGTAAGGTCGATGGTGTTGATAGTGTAATGTAAACCAACAAAAAGGGTTTTAGGTTAGTTAATGGCTAATGAATGTGGCAAATGATAAGAGGAGGGTGAAAATAATGAGTCAAAGGTTAGGGGAATGTTTTTAGGATATGGTTGGATTGATAACAAGTGGTAATACGGGACAAATTTTTTGAAAATCACCATGGTCTACCCACCAATTTCCCCATGAACTCATTAAAGCATGCACTCAGAGAGATTAAAACTCAATAGGTTCTTACAAGATAGAAAGCATCAATAATTGATAAAGTTTGAAATTATTATATGTACACATATGACCCATTCAAATCTCATCACATATCACTTAGGTGAAAGAAGGGATAGTGTTTTGTGAAATAACATGACAACACATAATGCTAAAGCTAAAAAAATGTTACAGTATAATAATACATAAAATAACTAAAAGTAAATGAATGAAATGGAAATAACTAAAAAATTAAATTTATGCATACCTTGACATACCTTTATCATTTGATGGTTGTCTATTTTTTTTGTATTTTTGATCATGAAGGGCACAGAGATTGCTTTCGACAAACCCAAGGATACAAAACTAAAGGAAAAACACAAACATAAGAAAGCCAAGATAACTGATGTTATGTAGATGAAATGTATTTAGAAATTCGACAAGCTAGGGTGATAAGTTCTATGTTATACCAAATGACCAAGTAAAAATTTAGAGTAAATTAGATAACTAAAAATCCAAGACTACTAAAGGCCAAAAAGATCAAATAGGTAAACCTTAAGTAAGAAAGGTAAACTCACTAAGTCAAACTAAGGATACATGTCTAAACTAGTAATCAAACATCAATGTAAAATTAGTAACAATCCTTAATTCAACAAACATGGGAAATAAAAAATGGTAAAACAACATTAATTAATGAGTAGTAACAATCCTTACTCAACCATCAATGCAAAAAGGTGTATAAAAGGGAAAATGACATTGGTGAGTGAGAAGTAACAATCCAACAAGAAAAAGTACATGAAAGTAGAAATGGATTTACGTGTCCACAAAAAGGGGTAGTAAAATAATAAAAAATGGAAAAAGAAGAAAAAACATGTCTATAAACGTAGAGAAATGGTGTAAAGAGAATGATCCATAGTCAATCAAACATATTATTTGGTTCTAAAGATAGATAAAATTGAAACAAAGTAGTGATATCATGTTGTTAAGAGGTGAAGAGGTAAGTGTAGAAGAAGGGAAAATAGATTTAGAATCACACTTACCTATCAAGGGGAAAAAATAAATGGGTGGAGAGGAGAATGAAGTAAAAGCCAATGTAGATTAATTATTTACCAAAATCAAGATACTCAAATTAAGTTTGTCAAAACAAGAGTAATTTTGACCTTAAGGAATCTCAAGAAATCTTAGCCGCACAAGTCATGGGTCAATAAATGAATTATGTAGATCATCTTATGAAATATATATAAATGAAGATTAAAATGGACCTACCCTCCCACAATGTGTTCCCCATTCCTCAGGACACCTTATAGATTCATCAATCTAATGAGAAGATTGGGTACTTTTGTGAGAAAGTAGGTAGCACCATAGAGTTTGTTAAATTATCCTATACCAATATATTGGCCTATTGTACCCCAATGGACCTATTATAAGCTTAATTTTCACCCTTTGAGAGGGTTTTTTAGGATCTCTTCAACTAAGTTATAATATTGGGACAACCCTAGTATATGGGTAACCTATTTTGGGGTTGAGCCTCTAGAGAAGGCTGACTACCTCTTTAATGCTCACCTAAGACTAATACTAAGCTTGATGCTTCACAAGAAAAGGGTTAGAAAGAGAATAAGGTCTCCTAAGAAATTTAACAAGGTAATGCACCAAAATTAACAGGGAAACTCCCATAATATTGAACCCACATTATATTAGTAGAGGACAATAATATCTCAAATAACCTCAGGATCAAGTTGTTTACATAAGTGTTTCATAAAAGAGGTTCAGAGTAGAACAATAATCTATACCTAAAATAACATTAAAAACTCACTAAGCAAGGTCATAAAAAATGACCATGGATGAAGAAGATTATCCTTCACATAATGCCATAGTGCACAACTTAATACACATAAATCCAAAGAAAGAGATAGGCAAAGAAAATCCTTTATTGCATTAAGAATTAGTTCTTACAAATGATTGATAGGGTCAAGCCTAATCAATCTAAACATACTTTGTAGTATCTCAAGGAATGTCCCATCTCTTCAAAAGATAAAAAGTCTCAAATATGAGAACCCTTTACAAAATGGAAAGAAAGAGATAATATAGGATAAGGGGAAGAGAGAGAGAGAGAAAGGGGAAGCACATTGTTCATGATAATTAATGAGTTGTCAACTTTGAAGAGATATTTCACTAGGCTTTTGGTCTAATCATAGCAAGTCATTATAATAAGATATTTTTGATTTTCCTAAATAGTCTTTGAATCAATCCATTGGTTAAATAAGTTGAACTTAAGACAAGAATTTTCCAAAAGTGGCAAGTTATGATCTTGCTGGAAATGAATGCTACAACTACTTTCCAATTCCCCAAGTCCTTTTTATTTGGATATTCCACTTAATATCATGATGAGAATAAAATATTCATGTCTATATATTTTATTAATACATTCTTCAATTTTTTCTAAGTGATGATTTGTCTAAGCTAAGACCATGTTGAAAGGACTACACATCTCTTTATTGAAAGTGCATACCTACTCAATATTTGGAAAACTAGATCCAACTTAACTATAGATGAAAAATAATCTAAGGATATTGGTTTTACTATGATCAATATAGGTGGCACTCTATTTGATGTCAAGACCTTATTTTGATAATAAGATACCACAACTTTGGTACATATTAGGTCTAAAATACCTATTTTACCTCCATAGACTTATCTCAATGCATTCTAGTCAATCCAAGTCCACATCAAGCTCTTTTCCTTTACTTTCTCTACCAACTTGAATTAGACTCGAGTTTAGGTCCTTGGGATTATCAAATTTTATCGAACATCCCAACTCATCCCTTTTCTATTGGTTATAATTAATTGACCCATATCTTTGAAAATTTTGAATCTATTTTGCTCCATTGGATTTTGAGATCCTATTAAATACAGATCATGGATCTCTAGGACCCACTGCCCTGAGCTCAATTTCTCATTAGACCCTAGGGTAACTGACAATTTGACTTGATCAATCTCCCATGTGCATGACACTTATTATCCAAACATCCCTTCTTAGGTTCAAACCAATGATTTTGAATCCAAATGATCATTTTATGGGTTTTAAAAATGATGTTCATGTAAAAATTTATAATTTTTATCCAACTTTGTAATTTATAATTTGAAGTGCAAAGATCATGGGGACACCAAATTTGTAGATAATGGACTTAACATTGAAAGGAATAAATCATTTTGATCCACTATCCATTAGAGCTTTTTTTTTTTTGTAAAATTTTGAATTTGATTGGTTCATGTGATGTTGAATGATGTCTTGGTGATGGTCTGGTATAAAATGGCTAAGTATGGAAACTTATCAAATTTTGCATTAAGATCCAACTTTGATTATGTGTATCTTATTTTGTGCTTCATCACATGAGCTAAAAGTTGGTTCGTATGAAATAGACTCAAAAATTAATAGAACCATATGATTATTTCTTCTTGAGACTGCCACACATGAAAGATATAGTTCCATGAAAATTCTTACTTAGCTTTCCTTCCACTAGACCCAAATGTTAGGACAAGTTCTAGATGGAACGAGTGGAATAGATGAATTCCATGTGCTCCCATACTTATCTTAATAATTCCATATGGTTTTTAAATCTTTTGAATAGTCTTTATAAATTGATGAATTACACTTTAAGTGAACCTAAAGTACTTCAAAATCTTATCAACTTCATGATTTCTCTATTACACTCATTTCATCTAGGTCTAGATCATACCATTTTGATCATATGACCAATCAAGAATTATACCCCTTTTTATACATTCTGTCCATTATCAACTAGGCACATGTTTGGTATGTGGGCCAAATATGGTCAACATTTCTAGTAACTCATAGGGAAACATGTATGATATGCTCTAGAACCTAGTTCATTTTGCCTTATCTGATCCATTGGGCATGGATTCATTTCTCTATAATTGAACTGATCATGAAGATGATGTAAGCTTAACTCTTTATAGAATCTCTCTCTGAGGTAAAATAATAACAACAAAGTGCTCAAGGAATAAAATAGAAATGAAACTAACATATAACAAAGAAAGAATAATTGGATACCAAATAAATGTCCACAAATGCACTTGGAGGAAAGCATGAAACCTAATCTAATATATATACAAGGTTATAATTTACAAGTTATTTCTACCTAGATCAAATAGAAAGGTTTAGCATCAGTCACTTATGATGGACTAGGTTGGAAAACACCTTTATTTTGAGAGCTCATGATATGTGGGATGGAATACCTAGCTACTGACACCTTTGACATACTCTTAAGTGGATGAAATGGGACAAACATGTCTCTAATGTAGACATATTGGTCCATTTATTCATGGCTTTTTCCAAACTAGATTATAGAGGCCCCTACAACCTCTTCTTTTGATGGCTCAATTTTTTGCTCTGAATTAAGCGCAACATGTTATGGCTCCTTTTAACTAGTACTTGGTTGACTATCTAGGCTTAGGCAAAAAATCTCTACTTCATCCCAAAATGGAGCCTCCTCTTGGTCATCTAAGCTAATACCAATTTCCACACCATCTTTGCTTTACCTACATAGAAAGGGACCATATGATAGTTCATAAATCCACCTAAGCCCCAACATGTAATATCCTTGTGTCTCTAAATTTGACCATTCTCCTTCATTTTTTAAGACATTAGTACTACCTTCAAATGACATTTCATCTTGAGATTGGTTAGTATCTTTAGCCTAATGGGTGAGTTCCTCTTCATGTTCTAGAGGCATAAGTTGGTTGAGAACATCTACCTAATCCATGAATTCATAGTATGATTGTTCCCATAATTCATCTTGATCCTCTTTTTATTTTATTTCTTCCTTAATCTCATTTATGACCTCTTTAACATGGTTAGCTGACTAATTGACTATATTAATCTCTGCATCTTACTCATTTTCATCTGTAATCATACCATATGGAAGATATTAGTACCAAAAAAAATCTTCCCTACTCTCATCCACATCCTTTCTATACATATAGTTAAAAGTGAAGGAATCAGTATTGCCTTTAGGCTCTAAATATCAAATCCATACTAAGAATTAGATTAAAACATGACTCTTCCCCTTTTGAAAGAAGTGGACTACCTATCATGACCTCTTCATCATAGACACTCATGTTTTCCTCCTTAGGATCTACTTCAACTTCAAGGTATTTATCTATCCATTGTAAAAAAGGTTCATTTTTCATGAGGGGAATGGTGGGAGGCCCTCATTTGCAAATCAAGAGAGTATCCCTGTAGATAGGGACTTTGAAATCTATTTAAGGTAGATTCTAAGGGAATGAGGGAGAGTCTTGAAACTCTTATACACCAATCTCATTGAGTTGATCTATGGTTGTTTGATTCATCTCTTACACTACTAACCCTTCTTCTACTAAGACTAGCTCTTAGAATTTCTCGACTAGCATTTCCCTTTTTTGTTATATGTCCTCCTTGATTGATTTCCACAAGGGGAACATGTAAGACCTAGCCACTTCCTCCTTTTCATGAATAGATTTGGGAGAGTGTGGTTTCACAATAAAGAGTATGAAATAGTTGGGGTCATTGACATATGAAAGGATCCAAGATGGAAAGACTTCAAGTTCCTTAACTGATAAAGGTGAGACTTGGCAAGGTTGACTAGAGGGGTAAGTAGGTTGATACAAAGGACAGATAGGCTCATTATAGGTATAATAATAATGAGTATATATTTATTTCACTAAAATTTATGGACCACTTGGGGAGAAGCCATGAATATTATTAACTTGATATGAAGGATAAAGAATGAATGAACATGCATTTTGATTAAATGGGTGGTCATTGTACATACCAAATAATGGTGATTAGGCATTTGGGATACTTAAACCAATTGCTAGATGTTTAGAGTCACCATTAATGTTTTATAGAATACCTCTAAAGGGTAATATGTAGAAGAGTGACACCAAAAATTATTCCACTATTTTGGATCTTGGTCCCATTAGGCATGCTATAAATTATTATTGGCTTAATTTTCACCCTTTGAGAGAGTTTTTTAGGCTCTCTCAAACTAATCTATAATATTGGGAAAACCCTAGGTTATGTGTAACCTATTTTGGGGATGAACCTCTGAAGAAGGCTAAATTTATCTTTGATTCTCACCTAAGACTAATACTAAACCTAATTCTTCATATGAAAGGTGTTAGAAAGATAATAAGGGATCCTAAGAAAATTAACAAGGTGATGCACCAAACTTAAGAGGGAAACTTACATAATCTCAAACCCACGTTATATTATTAGAAGATAATACTAGTTCACACAACCTCAAGATGAATTTATTTGCATAAGTATTTCATAAAAGAGGTTCAGAGTAGAACACTAATCTAGACATGTAAACAACATTGAAAAATCCCTAAAAAAGGTTATAAATAAGGATAATGGATGAGGAATATTTTCCTTCACACAATGCCATAGTGCATAAATTGATATACACAAATACAAAGCAACATATAGGTAAATAAAATCCTTTATTTCATCAAGAGGTAGTTCTTAAAAATGCTTGATAAGGTTAAGTATAATCAAGCTGAACATACTTTGTAGTATCTCAAGGAATGTCCCATCTCTCAGAAAGATAAAAAGTCTAAAATTTGAGAACTATTTCAAAATTAAAATAAATGGATAATATAGGATAAGTGGAAGAGAGAGAAAGAGAAAGGGGGAGCACATTGTTCATGATAATCAATGAGGTATCAACTTTCAATATATATTTCACTAGGTTTTTGGTCCAATCAAAATAAGTCATTATGAATAATATATTCATGATTTTCCCAAATAGCCTCTAAATCATTCCATTGGTTGTATAAGTTTCACTAGAAGATAAGAGTTTTCCAAAAGTGGAATGTTATGATCTTGATAGAAATAAATGATCCATATTCATTCTAATTCCCCAAGTCTTTTTTCTTTAGATCTTCCACTTGATCTCATTATGAGGATAAAATCTTCATATCCATGTATCTGATTGAGCCATGCTTCAAGTTTATCTGAGCAGTATTTTTTTAGAGCTAAGACCATGTTGAAATGACTACACATCTCTTTATTGAAATTTCATACTTGCTCTATACTTGGAAAATTAGACCTCACTTAACTATAGATGAAAACCAATCTAAGGATATTGGTTTTACTATAATAAATATAGGTGTCACTTTGTTTAATGCCAGGTCCTCATTTTTACAATAAACCACCACCCATTTGGTACATATTAGGTTTAAATTTCCTATTTTACCTATGAAAACTTATCTTAATGTATTCTAGTCCAATCCAAGTCCACATCAAACTCTTTTCCTTTACTTTCTCTACCAACTCAAGCCAGACTCAATTTCAAGTCTTTTGGCTTCAACGACTTTCATCGAGCATCCCAACTCACACTTTTGCTATTGGATTTAGGTAATTGATCTATATCATTAACTATTTTAACTCTATTTTTATATATCAAATTTTAAGATCTGATTAAATGCAAATGATGGATCTTTGGGACCCATTGCTTTGAGCTCAATTTCTCATTAGTCCCTAAGGTTTACTGACCATTTGACTTGCTTAATCTCCTACATGATTGAAAATTTTTATCCATGAGTTCCTTCTTAGGTTTATAATAAGGATTCTAAATCTAAACTATCATTTTATGGGTCTTAGAAATGATGTTCATGTAGACATCTATCATTTTTAACTAACTTTGCAATTTTATAACTTGAAGCATAAATATCATGGGGACACCAAATTTTTAAATAATGGAATTGATATTAAAATAAATAAACCCTTTTTATCTAATATCCATTCAATATTTCCAAGTGATTTTTTAAAATGTTGAAGTTGACTAGTCTATGTGATCTTATATGACATCTTGATGATAGTTTGGTCTAAAATGGCTAATTATGGAAACTTAGAAAATTCTATGTTAGGAGTCAAGTTTGAATGTGTATCTTATTTTACACTTCATCATGTGAGATGAAACTTGGTGCATATGAACTAGACTCTAAAATTAATAGACCCATTTGATAGTTTCTTCCTAAGACTACCACATGTGTGAGATCGGGTGCCATGAAAATGCCTACTTGACTTTCCTTCCATTAGAACCAAACATCTAGATAGGCTCTAGATGGAAAGAGTGGACCATATGAATTCCATGTGCTCCCATTATTATCTTGATCACTCCATAGGGTTTCTACATCTTTGGACCAATCTTTATAAATTGATGAATTACACTTTAAGTGAACCTACAATGCTTCAAAATCTTGTGAGCTTCATGATTTATCCATTTTACTCATTCCATCTAGAGTTGGTTCAGACTATTTTGATCATATGACCAATCAATAATTCTACCTCTTTCTCTACATTAGGGCCATTATAAATTGGGTACATGCTTGGTATGTGGGATAAATATGGACAATAGGACCTTGACTCTATTTTGAGGCCAACTATGGAGTTCAAGCTTTGATTGGAGATAGGAGATGTAATTTGAATAATGTATTTTGGTGTGACTTAGAATTTTTAAATTTGTATGTTGCCTTTTGTATATCATTGCCTTTTGTTTCAAAATATTTGGATTTTAACTTTCTTGATGGCATTTTCCATTCCTCCTCCATATCGATTTGGAAAACTAAACATGGGTGTTAAAGATGACTTTGATTTGAATAATTTGGACTTGTTTTATAAGAGATAACTCATAGATATGACTTCTAACAATCTTATCAATGTAGGTAAAATAAAAGTGTTATCTTGACATTGACCTTGTTTTATCCTTGTGGAGTGTAAAGAAAGGAAATAAATAATAATGACACATCAAATAATTATAATGAATTTAAATCACAAAAAATGTGACAAAGGGTAAAAAAAAGATATATTGATAGTAAAAATGTGATTCTTTATACTATGAATGATGGAAGTGTAGGAAAACATGTTAATATAAGTTGTACAAATTTTATCTACAAAACAATCCAAAGATAAAATCGAGAACGAAGATGAAAAACTTGTGATATTTGAAAACATAATCTAGAAAAGGAATACTAAATGAAATATGGTATTTCATGAAAAAGGCTAGGTCCTATCCATGGTATTACACAACAACTCATAAAAGAGAAACCCATGAGGGTGCTAAATCATTTTAGAAGTAAATGGGATAAAGTTGGTGTGTTGTGAGGAAGGGCAGGTCCTATCCATGGTCTTACATTGTAAATAACAAAAGAGAAACCCATGAGGTGCTAAAAAGTATGTAAAAATTATGAAAAAAGAGGATATAAGGAACTCATGAGGAATACTTGATCTTATCAGTGATTTTACAATGCAACTCATGAGAAAAAGGGAAACCAAAGGACCAAAAAGGAAGACTAAGATTTGTAAAAAGAGAGAACTATTATAGAGGGTGAGACCCATGTAAGCATCCTATAAAAAGTGTTAGATATATATCATATAGAAAGTATGAAAATAAGGCAAGGATTTATGAAAAATACATTTTTAAGAATTGTGCATTAGTGGGCTCTTTAAAAATATGGTCATCATTAGCTTGAAGGAGATAGGTACTTGGTCTATGAATATCATTAGTTAAATAAGGGGCCCACCATTTTTAGGTGTATTTACCTTATTTATCATTAGTGTAGTATAATTTAAGGACAAGATCACAAACATTAAACATGCAAATTTTAACTTATTTGTCATGTTGTTTAGCAATGCGGGCCTTGTATTGGAAATTATGTTGTAGGGTAGAAAGATGATGTTAGTTGATAAAATGAAGAGCATGAAGGTGAGATTCATGTAATTCTTCATCTAGTATGATACCATAAAGATATATATGGAGAAATGGAATCTCAAATTATAATGGGAAGACTGATTTAAAACCATAAACTAAGGAAAATGGCATTGCCCCAATGGTAGTACGTATGCTAGTGTGATAGGCCCAAAGAGGCAGATAGAGATGAATATGTCAATCCATGTGGGTATCATAAATTATCTTGTAAATAATTTTATTTAGAATTTTATTTGTGGCTTCAGCTTGGCCATTATATTTAACATGGTAGGGTTTGGAGTATTTGTGATTGGTTTTAAATTTAGCACAAAGTTGTTTGACATTTTTTTTAAAATTACCACCATCATCTAAAATGATAGTATGAGGGACAAAAAAATGATAAATGATTTGATTAAGGTTTAATTTGGATATGTTGGTACTAGTGACTTGATGATGGGTATAACCTTGAACCATTTGGTAAAATATTTTATGGTTGTGATTATAAATACATGCCCATCTTGAGATCAAGGTAATTTGCCTATGAGATCTAATCCCACATGGAGAATGGCCAGGGAGATTCTACACTTTGAAGCTAAACTAGAGGTGCATGAATTATATCATCATAAATTTGGCAAGGAGTACACTTTTTATAACATTTTATGGCTTACTTTTCAAAAGTAGGATACAAGTATCCCATATGTAAGAATTTGTGGGTTGTAGTTGTAGACACCTAAAACTAGCCAAAATTGGCCTTCAACTAGACTTCAGACTAATTCCTACCAACCATTAAAAATTAATCTTAAGAATCATTAAAAACCCCAAATTTTCTTATGCATCATTCATCAAAGCTTTGAGTCATGTTGAGACATCCCTAATTGGGGTATTTTATTGTATGCAAAAAAAACCTCTCACAGATATATCCCCAATAATAATGTGGATTCACAATAGTCAATTTGGCCTATGGACATATTATGTGGGGCACTTGCACACTTAAATAAAATTTTGGAAATGATAAATGGATAATCATAATTAATTAACAAGGTTAACCAAATTAAATGACTAGTTGAATTATCCATGTGTAATTAATGAAAATCTAAAAAAGGAGATCTAGAAAATCAAATATCATAGTCTTTCATCATGACCTTTGTGAGTTGTCAAGATTTTTATAAATATCCTAAAATATATCATTTTGGATACCCATGCTTATTCATTAAAAATATTTATTACTTGATAACTATTAACTCTATTGGAGTTATATTTGACTCACCTAGGCTAGGTTTGAAACCATTCTAAGCTAGAACTCCACCTTGACTCATCTTGGCTTAGGGTTAGTTTCTAAGGCTATAAATATAAACACTTACATATTGAATCCAAATCTTGGATATTATAGAGTTATAATGCAGGTTTTATGCATGAGATTCATATCAATATTGTTATAATGCTAGAATATTGAGCCAAGTAACACCAAGAGACATCAAAGCCAATGGTTCCAAGGAGAAAAGGAGCCAACAAGCTTCATTTACTAAGGACTATTATATGCAAAAGCTGAGCAAGCCACTCAACAATGCATTTGGAGCTCTTAAGGAAGGAAAGAATATTTCTTGTCTTTTACATTCGAGTTGTGTTTTCATTTGTCTTTCATTACTAAGTTTCTCTTAAGTTTTAGGCTTTGATTGTAAGTTTTAGTGTGTTTTTATTTGAGTTTTATTACTTAAACTAACATATTATTAACCTCCCTTCTTGGATTCCTATGATAAAAAATGATCAATGGGACTTTCACCCCATGAAATTGCTCTTAAGGCCTTTAAGAAAATTATACTAATGATTTTCATGTAAAAATTTGAGCTTGCTGACCAAAATAGGTGAAAATTGGAGGTCAAGGGATGTTTTATTTAAAGTTGTGAAGTTGCCCTATGTAATGGTGGTATTTCTCTCTAGAGCATGATATTAAAGTAATATCACAACTCACATAGTCATGGTTTTGCCTTTATTTTAGCATTTAACTGTAAAGGTTTTTAGCTAACTATTTTTTTGCCTACATGGAAATTTGTGATATTGCAATATCACAAATTTGATAGTCAAGATATCATAATACCATGATTTCACAAGTCATGATATTGCCTAAACATTAGAGATATTATGTCTTGACTGCTAGTGGTTAGGTTGATCATTCTGGGTTAAGTTGAAATATCATGAATCTTAGAGTAGTAATATTTCCATATTATTAGTAATTTTACACTTACATTATTTATATTTCACTATGTATTCAATTTTATCATAAGTTATATTATTACAATAATAGTTGCATTTTTGTAGAGTTATGATTTTACTCTGTGTTCTATAGTTTTGTACTATGTGTGAACTCGAGAGATAAATTTGAGATGTAATTTACTCATTCATGAAGTGATTATAAAGCACAAGGACTTTATAACACGTTTTTCATGACCTAAAGGCCACAAGGAGATGTTTAAAAACACTTTTCACTAGTAATTTTCACATTTTAAATTAGTGCTGTAATAAAAAAATTATTTACATCATTTTTCTCTTTGTCAAAATTTTTAACAAATAAATGCCAAGGGGACCAAATTTCAAAAAAAATCTCATTTTGGTTCATTAAAATGAAATTTAAAAACATAGTTACTCTTGAGAATGTTCATTTTATGCTTTTATTTGTTAGTTGTTTATTCTCATAAAATGATTGATGCATGTATGGTCTCCCCCATACCCTTTAGGGAACTCAAGGGACCAAAAGCACTCTTTTTTTGCCTTTACCACTTTAGTCTAAAGAATGAAAAGAAAATAATTAAGGATCTAACCAAATTCATATGAATTTGGTGATCTAAATGTGACCTTAAATTCTTTTCACTTGTCATTTATTTTTATGTAATTTGGCTTGTGAGTGGGAGTTCATATCCTCCTCATGGGTTCTTTAAGGAAGAATTGACCCAAGAATTCATATCCTATCATCATTTAAACCCCACTCCATTATGGGGTATAAAAATTGAAGTTTATTTACTAGGATGTTTTATTGAGTAGTTAAGCAAACTCCATTAGTAATATATTGCCTCAGACTGTAGGGGCAACTCAGACATCGCACTAGAATAAGTGATGGTTGTAGTTATTGTGAAAAAGATAAGATATTTTCATAATAATCTGGTTGAAATAGATTTAAATGATGTGAGCATACCTTATGTTAGCCACACTTGGAACCATTTAGAAATACACAAAATTTTAGTTTTAGAATAACCCCGCTTGTCATGGACATACTGTTGATTCAAGGTGAGTATCTCAAAGTTATAAGTCATTATATAATATTTTGAGAGAAGGGTGTGTAAAAACCTACTTATCCATGCACTTTTATTTTTTGGATTAACACTTAAAATCCTCTCAATATCACATTTATAGATATAATTTGATAGTACTTTGCAACCTTTTTAGTTTTAAGATCTAGGATGTCATACTTAGGTGTTTGGGTAAATTTTGTACTTTATTAAATGGTTTTTTAGTATAAACTATATATTTTATTTATTACACCATGTCAAAATTAGTTTTTTTTAACATCAATCTATTTTTTTATGAGGAATTACACTATTCATTTGACACCATACTTTTGACTTAATATTTTGACAAATCTTTGTGTGTGTGTGACTTGATTTTGAAAGTGTAACATTATGCTGTCCAAATCCATTTCATATTTTGTGCCTTGGAGCCTTGAAATAAAAATTTGATCATACATTTAGAGCATGATAACATTTTTATGCTACTCAAATCATTTTATAGACTTATTTTGGCCTTGTGTCCAAGTTTCCAATTTGAAACCAATCCATATGTGCCTTTTGGATATTTGTCTAGCATCGTTATGCCATTCAATTTTGTCTGTCTTATTTTTTGATCAAAGAATCCTAGTTTCCTACTTTGAGTTTTTAAATAACCTTTCCAAGTTAAAATTTAAACATTAATTTATTTATTTTTATGACTTGTGTAATTTGGGCCTAGACATTAGTCTTTCTCTTTTGGGTTGTGTAATTTAGGTTAATTCTTTACCCACTTTGAAAACTATTGTTTATGCCTAAAATTGGGAGAAATAGCCTATCTTCCTTATGACTATTGTTTCATGTCTAATACCAATTAACCAAGTTCATGTCTAAATTTGAATATCTATTCTATGACAAAGTGTTTTAGATTTTTTAGATTAAATCATACCCCTTTCTTTAAAATCTATCTTGTGTTCTTGTTTTGATAAAAGTCCTATCACTATTTTTTGATGCCAAGTTTGGCCAAGAGACTTAAAAAAATTATTTTCTTAGATTATACTTTCTTGGAGCACTTTGAACATATATTTTGGCATTCTAGTTTTATTTCATCCACTTGACCTTTTTTTGTGAGACATTTAGCATTAGACATTTGACATTGGCTTGTTTTATACTAAGTTTTATCATAGACCTTTTTGGAGATACAAATCCATCCTTTGGCCAAGTTAGACCAAGTCTAAACCATTTATCCTTTAAGAGTTTATATAAATCTAAGCCCTTTGTTGAAAAACATTCACCATTAATTTGAATATGTCTCACTATACTCAGAGTGGTGTCATATACAATCTAGGATATGTTAATGTGGTCACATAAGAAGACTTTATTCAATACCAATATGATGATGATGTATTTTGTGAGATGGATCCTTTTCTACCTTAAAACACTCAATCAGGGGAATAAAGCCAAGATATTCTAGCTCATTATTTTGTTATCACACCTCCATACTCAAAATAGGACCAAGAATAAAAAATGAAGTACCTAGCTAGTGTACCATCAGTTTTAGACCAATTCCAACAATAATCATACTAATTTATGATGACATCAACCTATGACACTTAATTTTTTGATAATTATTCAATTGAAAATAATAATTAAGTCTTAATTAGAGCTATGGTGGTGAGGGCTAATTTTTTAGTAGACTTCCCCCATGAAAACTTGCCAAGTCTAGTTTGAGTGCCTTATAATATACCTTATAATCAAAATAATAAACAAGCCTATTATAAAAATCCTCAAGATTTAGTGATGATGTTGTATCAATACCCATGTATGATTATCACATTAAAATTCTTAATGGATGACCACTTCATATAGATGTAAAAAACATACTAGACCTATTTAAACTTAACACGTAACTTCAACAATATGACCATGTCAAACACTCCTCTTATTGTGATATCTCCTTTAATGGGAGTTTTAACTGAATTAGAAAGCTAATAAAATTAGGGTATAGACCCATTCATGTAAATCACTTCAGTTGGAGACATGTTCAATGCCCCATCTATCGAAGAAGTATCTTCTACTTCCATGAATAATAGTGAGCTAAATATAGTGGATAACATGCAAGTGTCATCTAATCTAGAGCAAAGTGGTGTAAATTCACAAATAACTAGTCCAAAATAACATGTGCCTTTATTTAACACCAAAAATGGTTCTAAAATGTAGGGGGAAATAACTTATACCTCCTAATAATAAATAACTACCTCTAATCATTAACCAACTAATTCATCTAACACTCAACTATAAGAATTAAGTAGTCAAGCTACAACTAGTGTCATGCCTCAAGAAAACATGACGAATGTTATTGGGCCCCATTTCATGATAATTAATGAATCCATGCCAACTTGACAAACTCTTAGGTGTAAGGAAAGATTTTGTATGTGTTGGGTGAATATTTTGTCTTCACCTAACTGATGACAAAATGGATATATCAACCACAACACAGGGAGATTTACACCATGAAAAGTGTGGGTTTACCAGATCTGGATGAGGTAAATCTCTCCTCTCATCAAGGGGAGGTTCCCTATGACTATTTATGCACTATATTTATATATAATTAAGTAAAAAATAATACTCAAGTTGGTATGACAGCATCCATCTCTCTTTCTTTAGAGATGATGTCCAAAGAACAAGAGAGAAAAATCTTGGTCATTGGCTAAGAACATTCCTCTTATTTTAGGAATGGTATCTAGCACAGATTATAAAATCACTTGAAGTGTAACAAAGTGCACAAGGAAACTAATGTAAGCACAAAGTCTTCCATAGCCTCCACTGATTCAAAACAAGCGTAACTGTAGAGTGAAACGAAGCACAAAGTCTTTGCCAAAAACTACAAAAGATAAAAGGATCACAAAGATGAAAGTAGCTCAAAGTCTCTCTTCTATCTTATATAAATTCCCTTAGATAATATAAACACACCCACTTTGCTTATTAGATCAAACAAATAAGAGATTATCAGGAAAGAGGACATAAGAACTGTTTCCTAAATAACACAAATAACTTCAACACAAAGTCTGAAATAAACCTACTTCTCATTCATTTAACATAATATGATTTACAAATTGAGCACAAAGTCTCAAGAAGTGTCTCAATTTCAGTAGAGTTTTTGCTCTCAATTATCAGATATATATTTACAAAAAAGGTCTCCACTATATATAGGGAGAAACTTTCAAAATTAGAAAATATTAAAATACAAAAAATATCTTAGTCAAAGATGACTCATCTTTGACTTTTGAGATATTTTTCCAAAAATTTTATATGTAATTACACATTACAAAATTGCATGCAATTTTTCATGAC
Source organism: Torreya grandis (assembly GCA_037957365.1). Taxonomy (NCBI): domain Eukaryota; kingdom Viridiplantae; phylum Streptophyta; class Pinopsida; order Cupressales; family Taxaceae; genus Torreya; species Torreya grandis. The sequence goes on along the minus strand of JARHVA010001165.1, from coordinate 1,288,681 downwards.
AAAAGTGCATGAGAAAAGAAGAAGAGAGAGGGGGAAAAGTTTCAGCTCTTGCCACCACACTTCTTCAAATGAGAATCATACATAGTAATAGATGCCTAAATTCATATGCTGTTTGGTGTAATGGTGTTCTTGAAGATGACCCTGGTTCTAATTATAACATCCTTCAATGTTGTGATTGCCTTAGCATGACTAGTTAATCTAGATCTTAGATTATCCAGAGTTAACTATCTAAAATATTGTCCACAGAAGTCATTGAGAAGGCTTTCTTTTCAAAATATGTCTAAATCATACCCTTGAATTCTTGGATCATCTCTTCGACTGAGAGAAATTGATTGTCCCTGGTGGTGAGGTTTCAAGGTAGTTCTTCTAGTCTATTCAACAGGCTTGTATCACTTTTCTCACTAGCATCCTTAGAAGACTCGAGACCTTCGATGAGCTCCTTGAGCACTTGAACCTTGTATATCAGTGATTCCTTAATATCAACATAGGAATCTTTGATAGAAATGACACCGATGGATATCAAGGTGCTTTTCTTTAGATCTTTCATCTCCCTCCGCTTGCTAAGATATTTCTCTATATTGTCAATGTCCTAAGAAATAAGTGAGACAAGGTGCTCCAAATCTATCCTCACTTTCTTCATCTTGTTCATCTTCTCAGCAACCTTTGTAAGTAAGAAAATTCCCTGAGTGTGCATCTTTTCAATGTAATCCTCTAGTACTTTCCCTCTCATATAGGTTTTCTCTACCTTTTGAATGATAGGGTCATCTATGGAAAAGGCCTCTGGGGTTGCCGCTTTAAGGGGAAGGGTGAATTTCTTGATTACTATAGTTAACTGCTCTACCTTGGCCTTATAGTAGTCCTTCATCTCCTTTTCTCTGTCATATTTCTAGACCATGAAGTCCATCACAGACTGTAGATCACTTTTCACACCTTCGTGAGTAACTTTTCTAAGTTCAACATGAGAGATGGAATAGCTGCTCATGTCAAAACCCTCAAGGGTTGCATCCTGCGGTGGTTTATCTATTTCCAAAAATATATGTCCCTTTTCCTCAACCAATTTTGAGAGGATTCTTGGTCTCTTAGGGGCCTTGGCTTTCACCGGCACTATCTTGCTAAAATCAAAGTCATCTAGAGAGATGGCTAACTTCTTTCTTTTAGGTGTGAAAGCTGACATCCAAGGAGGGAGAGAAGAAGTACCTATTATGGCAATAGTTCCTACAACTGGTGTTACTATGGTAACTTATGCACTGCTGGTGGTAACAGTGGTCACAGTTGGAGTAATTGGTGAAACCGTATCGGCCATTGATTGATCAAGGGCAAAAATTTCTCCTAAATTGAAGGAAGGAGATGCCAAACTAGGAATAGACCCAGAGGAATGAAGAGTATCTCTAGAAGCACCTTGAGGATCACCAAACATAAATTTGGAAGGAGAGGCGGCTCCAGAAGAAGGAACACTGATAGGAGAAAAAGGTGGTGAAGGAGAGACTTTTGTAAGTGGCTATGCCCCTTCCTAAGAAGGTAGAGGCTTAGTCCTTTACTGCTATAAGGGTCTATCATCTATCTCCATTTGCTAAGCTACTTGCTCTTGGGAGCTTTGTTCTCCAACCCCCTTAGCCGTTGATTCTTGCTCTTTAACAACTTTTGACTTTTTGGAAATAAAGATGATTCTAGGCTTGTGAGGCCTAGATGGAGAAGGAACATCACCTTTGATCTTGGTCCTATTTTCTGCCTTCTTTCTCATTTTCACTTGGAACTCATCCTCTGATCCTATAATAAACTCTTTTAGTGTGATCCCTTTAGCTAATAACCAATCATTGGTGTTAGCCAATATTAGTTTGAATCTCTTCCTCAAAGAAGTTAACTCTTTTTGAGACCACTGAACTGGAGGAAGAGGGGAGTCAGCAACCTTCTTAGCCAAGTACCTACTATTGATAACATTCTTATCATCGACTAGATTGGGGGAATATCTACAAGCCCCAAATATTCGATCTACTTTAGGGTTAACCTGTTGTAGTCCATTTTCTTGATTTCTTCAGCTGTCTGCAGGTCTACCCAGATGTCCTCAATCATAAGCTCATAAAACTGAGTCCTTCTTCTGATCAGGTCTTTAACACTACTATAGTAAAAGTTATCCCTCCTCTTAAACTATTTCATAGTAACTAGTTGCATTTCTGTCTCCATGACCTTGGCCTTGGCCGCTATTAAAATTGAGTATCTACCAATTTTGATTAGAAACTTGAAACCTGGCTTTTTTAGCTCCATCTGTCTAGTGCACACAATAACCATTTGTCTACACAACTCCATTATGACTAACTTATCAAAAGGAAACTTGGGGATCATATAGGGATAGCCCTAGAAAAAGCTAACCTGAAGATAGCAAAAGGAGGGAAACTGTAGGAACATATAGCCATAGTCATTTACGGTCATCTAGGCCTCATCAGATACTCTCTTTTACTCAAGCTGAGGGTCAAAAAAACACAAAAATACCATGAATAAGGCATCATTTACCCTCCTAAAATGGTGGATTGATCCTTGCAGTGTTAGCTAAGGGTAATATGAGTAGAATGGGGTGGTCTTTCTATCCCCTTCAGTTGTCAAACCTGGAAAGTTTTGCATGGAGGTAGTTATGTACACTAGGTACGAAGTCATATAAAACTTTGAAGTAGTTTATACCTTGGTCAGCTGCTCATGAAGAGCGTTGCTAATCTGCTCACCCTAAAAGATGACCTATTTACCTTGAAGGATAATTTTGATGAAAGGGTACATCTACTCATGGAACTATGAGGAAAATGGGAGGCCTCACACTCTGCTGAGAAGGGTGATCAAGTCACCAAATTCTTTAATGAAATCACTCCTGGAGAAATTTCACGACCATCTAGATAGACTAGTTTTGGGGGTCTTTAGCCACCTGTTATTCATTACTTTCTTTTCTTTCTTAGGGTCCTTGTCATACTCCTTATGTGCTTCTATGAAGTCAATCCTCAGTACTTTAGTAGTAGGAGGGCACATGAAGACTTTATCAATGAATTTGGGGTCTAGCTAAATTATTATGTTACCACTAACATCTAAGACTACTCTCATCTCTTTGTTTTAGAACTGGGTGCACTGGAGGATGAACTTCGTATGATGTGCTGCTACTGGGAAAATGGTAACTAGATGAATATTACTTCTGATGATTCTCTTCATTTTAGAACTCGGATTCATTTCCTTGGTTCTAGTCATGAAATTGGCCATATCCATGTGGCCAATCTCTGTATCTCTAATGTTTTCAACATTAGAGGTGACCGAAGTGATCGAAAAGATGCCCTAGTACTTGTACTTCATGGCCTTTGACTTTTTTGGAGAAGTTTTAGACATCAAAACTAGCCTCAGTTGAGCGGGTGCTGATGAGAAAGAATCTTCAGAGGGTACTACAATCATGATCATTTAATTAGGGAATAGTGGGAAAATTGGGGAAATTGCACATTAAGTGATCATGACCAAGGAAGGGCACTTAATGGGGCCAGGTCAAAAAATGAGGAAAAAGTGGAGGAAAGGGAAAAAAATGGAAAAAATGGAAAATTCCTCTAGAGTTGGAGAAATTTGGAGGAAAAATGAATGAGCGGTGAAAATTGCCACCTTTTCATAAAGGGGAGAGAAAAAGAAAGCACGGGCGGCAAATTTCACCACCCATGCAGGTTTGGCTTGCATGGGCAGCAAAATTTGCTACCTCTTCATGCCAAGGGAGAACAAACAGAGCATGGGTGGTGAATTTTTCTGCTCGTGCATGTTTAAATGGAAGGTGTATGGGTAGAAAAAATTTCCACCCATGCAATTTTGCTTTGCATCAGTGGCAAATTTCACTACCGATGCAAGTCAAAAAGCAAGGGAGTGCGGGTGGCAAAATTCATCACCCGCGTAGGTTTAGTCTACTCGGGCGGTGAAATTTTCCACCTGTGCATGCCTATAGGAACAAACAAGAGGCACGGGTGGTAAATTTTTCCACCCATGTAGGCTTTAAACAAGAAATCTATGGGTAAGGGAGGGTGGCAAAAATCACCGCCCTAGCATGTAGAGGAAGCCTTGGAGATCAAAGGGGAGAGAAAAGGGAGCGGGTCAATTGTCCCAAGGGAAAAAGCAAGAAAAAAACCCCAACTTAGAAAAACAAATTACAAAAAAAAAATGCAAAAAGCATGACCTACCTGAGAAACCACACGTGCCACAAGCTTGAATTTGCCGAAGTGCACTTTTACTAGTTTGTTGAATGGTCCAGAGGTAGAGGGCAGGAGGAGGAGAGGAGGAATGAAGAAAAAGGTGGTTAAAAATGGATTAAATGGGGTGAAAAATTACCCCAACAACCCTATGCACGTGGTAATAAATGTCATGCATGAAAATTGAGACAGTGTAGGGGCAGAAAAAATCACCGCTCGTGTATTGAAAATAGGAATTGACATGTAGGGGCGGCAAAATTTGCCGCTCCTGCATGTGTGATGGAAAAATTCAAGGGTGGAAAAATTTGCTGCCCATGCATGTTAAGATGCAGGGGCATCAAAAATTATTGCTCCTGTAGGCAAGATGTAGTGGAGGCAGAAATTGCAGCTCTTGCAAGCAAGAAAAAAAAATGCACTGGCGGTGAAATTCGCCACCTGTGCATGAAAATGGAAAAAAAAAACTAACTCTAAAAAAGGCAAAATTTGGTCCTCTAAATGGATCAAAACTGCAACAACTTCCATGTTTTGGGGAAAATGTGATGAAAATATATTGCAAATTTTGAATGGTATCAATTGAGCCAAAATGAGAATGAGAAAAACCCATCTCGAAAATGAACTTAGAGAGACAAAGGATGAAACAGACAAGTTTCATAGGGGGTTGTTCCCAAAAATGAGCTAAGCTAATTTTGGAAACAATAGCTAGCTCCTATTAGGGAACTTTTGTTAATAGAATCGATCAACGGGAGTAGAAACCAGTCTCCAAGTGCCTTCATCCAAGCCATTGGGCTACAGAGTCAAGCTAAAAATTAAAAAAAATAGACAAAATGTAAAAACTATACATATATACAAACGAACCCATCTAAGCTTCAAGGGTTGAATAGCTTTAGATGTTGTCCACTGTGGGGTAGTGCAAATTGTGTTCCATCCTATTATTCCAGATGAAGCTATCCTCACCACAGAGTTGTTGAATGGTGAATGGGCCTCTCCATAAGGAGTCAAATTTGTCGTGCATTCCCTTCGATTCTCACCTCTTGTCCCACAACAAGACTTGATCTTTAGATTGAAATTCATGAACCTTAGCTTTTTTATCAAAAAGTTTTTTCACTTGGTTCTAATGCACTATAATTTGATCTACTACCATGGTTCACTGTTCATTCAATTTGGTTAGAAACATGATTCTTTTGTCGACCAAACTTTTGAAGGTTGAGTCTTTAATTGCTTTGGCTAACCTGAGTGCTGGCAGCTCCAGAGTGGTGGGTATCTCTACATTTAAGCCATAGAGAAGTTAGAAAGGTGACATACCTATGGCCTTCTTGGGAGTAACCTATCTGCCCATAAAGCATCAAATAATGCCTTGTGCCAAGTCCTCTGATTGTCGTCTACCAATTTCCTTATAATAGTGACCAAGTTCTTATTACTCAATTCTACTTGGCCATTTCCCTGAGGGAAATAATCTGAAGTGTGGGATAGGGTAATCCCATAGTAAAAATAAAATTGAGTAATCTCATGTGAAGAAAAATAGGCCACATTATTTGTTACAATTTTAAGTGGGACCCCAAACTGGGAGATAATATTTTCCTTAAGAAAATTGCACACCACTTCAAACATAGCGTGCTTAGTTGGGATGGCTTCCACCCACTTGGTAAAGTAATCAATCACCGTGAGGACATAATCATGTTTGAAACTTGAAGATGGGTTGACTATGCCAATAAATTCAATACCCCACTACTGAAAAGGCTCCTTGATTACTACTGGTTTGAGAGGCAATGCAGCCAGTTTAGGCTTCCCAACAAACTGTTGACACAATTCACACCTACGCACCCATCTGTAGGCATCCTGAAACAATGTGGGCCAATAGTATCTTGCTCTCAAAATCTTGTGCACTATCACAAGTGTAGAAAAATGCCCTCCATAGGCCAAATTATGGAAAGACTCCAAGATTTTATCTTGTTGCACCTTATCAATACAATGAAGAAATGCCTCATCTAGGTTCCTTTTGTACAGACCATTATCTCATAGAACATAACTAACAGCCTTTAACTTAACATTCCATTTCTCCTTATAGGAGAGATGAGTGGGGCATTCACCATACATCAAAAAATGAGTGATGTCAGAATACCACTCATCATTGGTGGCAACAAAGAGGACCATAGGCATGTCTTTGATTTCTATTTCTTCACTTTTTGCTTCATCTAGAATGTTGTTGGCAATCAACTGATAAAGACCCTTTCCTCGCACAAGTTTGGTAGGTTTAATGTCTAGATCAAACTCCTAAATCTTGGTAATCTAATTACTCCTCTTCGTACCAAACACCTGTTGAGTCAAAATAGACTTAACTATTGTATCAGGTACAAGAACTTCAGTGTGTGAGTTCACGATATAAAACCTGAAATGTTTGATTGCTTTGACAACCATGTATGCATACTTCTCCATGTTGGAACATTTTAGCTCATGAACCTTAAGTGGACAACTCATGAAGGAAATAGGAGATTCCACGCCTTCTTGGTTTTGTTGAACTAAAATGGCTGAGAGTGTATGTTCAGAGGCATAACTATATATTTTGAAGCTTTTGGTGTAATCCAGACAAACTAGAATTTGTGCATGACCAATCACTTCTTTGATGTCTTTAAATGCTGATTTGCCCTCAATAGTCCACCTGAAGGCATTGTCTTTCATCATGTTGATGATATGGTGAGTCTTCTCAGTGAACTCAGGAATGAATCTCTAAAGAAAATTCACCTTTTCGAAGAAAGAGTGAACCAGAGTTTTGTTGGTAGGTAGAGTAAGTTCCTGGATGGACTTGACTCTTTTTAAGTCAATTTTGATACCTTCTCAAGACACAATGTGTCCAATAAATTTTCCTTTAGTCACCCTAAAAATAGATTTATTTGGGTTTAAGAAATACCATTCTGATGACAATGTTCCAGTATTCTTTGCAAATGGTGGACATGGTCAGAATGATGCTTTGAAAATACTATCAAATCATCCAGGTACACTACAATGAACTTACCCATCTCATCCTTGAAAGTGAGGTCCATCACTCTTTTAAATGTGGCACCTGCATTTATCAGACTGAAAGGCATTCTTCGATAGGTAAATGTGCCCCAAGGTGTGGTGAAGGTCGTCTTATGTTGATCTGCTTTTCCAACTTTGACCTGATTGTACTCTGAGAAACTGTCCAGCATTGATAATATTTTTGAACCTGTTACCATTTGCAGAACTTGATTGATGATAGGGAGAGGGTAGTTATCTTTTAAAGATAACTGATTCAAGTTCCTAAAATCTACGTAGATTCAAATTTTGCCATTTTTCTTTCTAACAGGGACTATGTTGGCAATCTAGGTAGAGTGATGGATTGGGAAAATTATATGGGCATCAAGCATTTTTTGTATCTTAGCTAAAATATTACTTGAGTTTTTTGGATTATATTGTCTAGAATTTTGCTTGTAAGGTACAGAGTTTGCCTTAAGAGGAATGTCATGGCGAATGTCATTCAGCCTGAGTGATTTCAGGTCATCATAGGAATAAGCCAAAACATCTATATATTGGTGAAGTAGATTAGCAAGCTTAAATCCCTCCTCGGGAGTGCAAAATTTCCAAATGTTTACCATCTTAGGATCTCCCTTGGTTCCCAGGTTTACCTGATCAAAATCTTGAGAGGAGTTTGAATCTGTTCATTGTTGTTTAATAATCTTGTCATGGTTATCAAACCATTTTTCTAGGGAAACCAAGCCTTTGGGAATCTTATTCCCTTTAAGCTATAGGAAATCCTCACTTGTGTTTGTGTTTGATTCAGAAGTTGCTTCACATTCCTGGAGTTCGCTACCTTCAAAATGCAATTGTTTGAAGTTATCTTTTTGCTCTAAGAAGGCAATGATTTGATCATCACTATTAAATACTTGCCAATGGCTGGCATTATCAGGTACACTTGGTCAAAAGACCAATTCAATAGTGTACTTATCTCCTTTAAAATCTAGGTGGGGAACCAAGAGAGTAGTAGAGACAGCCAATGCATCCGCTCGATCATTGAATTCTCTTAGAACAACAGAGATGCTGAAAGCATCAATTTTTTTGGTTTAGTCCCATACAAGATTGTGATAGTGGCACAATCTTTCATTTTTGGTTTGATAAAGGTTTCTTACCTGGAAAAACACTAATTTGGTGTCCCCTTTAGCATGGAGTAGGTTAATGCCTTTTTCTCTAGCAGCCTGTAATCTAAGTAACAAGGATTTGTACTCAGTTGTGTTGTTGGTGTTGTTGAACTACAACTTGTAGGACAAAGGAACAATGTCTCCTTGAGGAGATACCAACACAACTCTAGCTCCCAAACTAGTAGAAGAGAAACTACCATCAAATTCTAAGGTCCACACCTCATTAGTAACCACTTTTTCTTTGAAAACTTTTTCGTTTGGGGGAAGAGGTTGTTCCATGTGTTCATTTTGCTTTATAGATTCTCTCAATGTGTCAGCTAAACACAATTCCAAGTTGTCACCTGTAGGATTTTCATCGGATGCATCATGGATCTCATCCATAGATAGGAAGTAGTTTCCCATGCCAGAAGACTCAAATAAAATTTGAGCTTTCGGTGCTGACGATCGGGTGACTACATACCTTGCCTCTTTTTCAGGAAGCAACTTCTTCATAACACCTTGAATTGGGATCCTCACTTTCGAAAAGTCCATGCTTAGCTCACCTCCAACATCTTTAAAAAAATTCCACCCAAGCAAGATGTCATAAGAGGCTGGAACATCAGCCACTAGAACCATCATTTTTATCCTCTTTTTTGGAAAAGCTACAAAAGCAAATTGGGCATCTTTTATCTGACCAAGAAGTGGAACTTGCTTATTTCCCATAGAAAAACACCTCCCAAAAGTTTTGGTCAAAGTTAGTCCAAGGGAATCTGCCACCTTGGCTGGCATGACATTATCCAAGGCTCCAAAGTCTATTATGCAATTACTTAGTTTGTAACCATTTATAAGAAGGGAAACATAAAAAGGTTATATTTTCTTAGGAGCAACAGGAAGAGTCACGACGAGATTATTCTGAGTGAATTTATCTTTGGGGGGATCATGAATAGCCTCTGAAGAATCTTTTCCTACATGGATGACTTTATTTTTTACATATTCTGCCAACCTATCAAATTGTTCTGCGTTAGCTCTCAAATATTCAATCTCTGTCATTTGAATTTTAGTCTTCTTGGCATGATCAATTATATCAAATAATTGAAAAGAATTTATAACAGAGGAAGAGAGTCCCTCATCTGGGTCTTTAGTAGGTGTGGCACTGGTCTGAGTAATAGAGGTGGAAGGTATGAAGTGGCTAGAGGTACTTACTCTCTTGTGAGTTACCTATTCTTTTGGTTGAGGAGGCAATGGAGTTCTTCGTTTAGCGATGGAAACTGCCAGCCAAGATTCTTCTTCTACTTTTCCTTTATTAGCCTGTGGAGCTGACTGGTTTTGAGATCTAGTGAAAATAGCATAAGATCCATCTAATCCTTCTCCTTTATTTTTAGCTTTGTCCTAGTAATCTAGGAAACCAATATTCAAGTCACCAACTAATTCTTCTTCTTTCTCATCAAAGAGATTAGCATCATCTTGTTGGTCCAACTGAGATTGGAGTGAATAGTCATGTTTAGCCTCTAGGTAACTGACCATTGAATTGGTAGGTGCTACTTCAATGGCCAATTTCTCTGGAGGGGGAGGTAGATGATTTGGTTTCCCTTGTTTTTGGGTAGCATTACCCTGATATTGTTGATTCTAGAATGTTCTCCTAAGCATATCTCGATAGGTGGGAGCAGATGTACCTTGGGATATTTGTCTCTTTAAAGCTATCATTTCATTTGTCAATTTTTGCACCTTAGGATTTATAGTGCCTATAGAAGAGCTTTCTGTAGATGAAGAGAATCTATTTTTACTAGGGTCTTTTTTGATCTTACCTACTAGAATAAGATCATCCTCAATATCAGTAGCCAAATTTTGAGCCAATGCTAGATCCATAGGGCCAACACGCCTCAACAAAAAACTTACTTTGAGAAGTTGTGAGTTAATAAAAAAGCACTTAAGATTCTCTAGCATGGGCTGAGCAACAATTGGAATCTGGTTCCTTAACTTGTTGAATTTGGATATGAAATCCCTCATCAGTTCTTGGGATTCTTTTTTCATTTGTGTTAGCTGAGCTAACAAGGCATGCACATCTTTAGCAAGCTTAAATCTAGCTTCAAATATGGACTTTAGTGCATTCCAGTCAGTTATAGTTTGAGCTTGAAGGTGGTAGATCCAATCCGTGGTAGCACCTTGTAGAGTTTATACAAAAAATTCTCACTGTTACATCCTCAAATTCCACACCGATTATGCCACATGCTATGGAGAAAGCGGCAATATGCTCATCGGAATGAACCTTCTTGTCACCAAAAAACTTGAGAAATTTTTTTCTAGAACTACAAGGTAGTTCATGTAAGGGTGGGGTTAAATTAAGAGGACCAAAGGAATTGCCCCACAGGCCTTGAGCCATTATGCTAAGATGATTAAATGGTAGGATAACAAACCTTGGTGGGGTATTTGTGTTGGGGATCAACCAACAATGTTGATTACTATATGAAAGCAATTAAATATAGAATTAAACTAGAATGATAAGTAACTAGAATCAGAAATAGCAAAGAATAAGAGATACAAGAAACCACTCTAAAAACGTGTATTAAACTCTTTATAGAAGGAATTACAATTGAAGAAACTTCTTTTCTTCCACACCTCTCTCAGATGTATAGATCTCTTTCTAGATCTCTTTCCCTCAAGAGCTCTCTCTCTCAATTAAAATCAACTCCAACACTTGGACTGATACACATGTACAATCTTGTACTGTTCAATTCAATTCCAATAAGCTATGAAGATCTAATCCTATATATAATATTAGGAAACATGAGCATACAATTACAGCCATTAGATACACCTCCTAATCAAGGGCTCTAAATAGTCTTACTAAAGATAGAGATGCAGAGTTAAGACTAACACTTAATCCTATCATGCAAACATTCTGTTCTATCCATGGAAATAGCATTATAGATGCATAGGTGACCGACATCGGTCCCTGCCTGTCTATCTATGATCGATGTTGGCCGATCCATGACTGACGCTGGCATCTCCTAGTCGACTCTTGACCGATGTCGGTCGCTCCTGACCGACACCAGTGACTGTGTAATTCTTGCAACCTACAAAATACTCATTTGGTGAAGCTTTTAGCTCCACACCTTAACAATCTCCCACTTGGAGATAAATAGCTACACCAGTACCTGTACAGCAACATCTTCTCGTTCTTCCATCTTCAAACTCAATCATGAATACCAACAAAAGTTGAATGAAGATTCAACTTCTCTTTTCTTACCAGCTTGGTTAACATATCAGTAGGCTTCTTATCTGTATGGATCTTCTCCAGCTTCAACTCACCATCCTCCAATACCTATCTAATGAAGTGGTACCTGAGTTGTATATGCTTTGTTCTTGAATGAAAGGCTGAATTCTTAGCCAAATGAATTGCACTCTGGCTATCACTATATAATCTGCAACTCTCTTGCTCCTTTCCTAGCTCTTCCATGAACCGTATCATCCATATCATCTCTTTGCTAGCCTCTGTGACTACAATATATTCTGCTTCTATAGTTGACAAGGCAACAACCTTCTACAACTTTGATATCTAGCTAACTTTCATTCCACCAATAGTGAAAACATATCCTGTGGTGCTTCTTCTGCCATCCAAATCACCTGCCATATCTGAATCTACATAACCATGTAGAGAAGTATCTGAACCTCCATAACACAAATTCCTATTGCTGGTCCCTCTTAGATATCTAAGGATCCACTAAACTGCTTTCTAGTGCTCCTTCCCTGGATTGGCCATATACTTACTTACAACTCCCACTACTTGGGCAATATCCAGTCTAGTAAAAACCACTGCACACATTAAGCTACCTACTGTGGAAGCATATGGAACTCTACTCATGTACTCTACATCATCATTTGAATTAGGACACTGTTCTTTACTCAACTTGAAATGTCCAGCCATAGGTGTGCTTACTGATTTGGCATCCTGCATATTGAACCATTTCAACACCTTGTTCACATAATCCTCTTGAGACAAAATCAACCTGTGATTTTTCCTGTCTCTCTTAATACTCATGCCAAGGATTTTATTTTCTACTCCCAAATATTTCATGGTAAATGTGTGAGCTAATTTCACCTTAAGCTCAAAGATATCATGTATGTGTGGACCTGCAACCAGCATATCATCTACATACAAAAAGATAATATATCTATCATTATCCAGTCTCTTAAAATACATACAATGGTCAGATTGACACCTACTGTAGCCATGCTTATTCATAAACCTATCAAATCTCAAATACCACTATCTAGGAGCTTGCTTGAGGCCATACAAGTTTTTCTTCAATCTACACACTAGCTTCTCCTTACCTTTGACCTCAAATCCTTCTAGCTGATCCATATATATTTCTTCATCCAAATCTCCATGAAGAAATGTTGTCTTAACATCAAGCTACTCAAGATGCAAATACTCAATAGAAACTAAAGACAATACAATCCATATAAAAATCATTTTAACAATAGGAGAAAAAATCTCACCAAAATCAATACCTAGATTTTGTGTAAATCTTTTCACTACCAATCTGGCCTTATATCTCATCTGTCCATTATCACCTTCCTTCAATCTATAGATCCATCTGTTCTTTAGTGTCTTCTTTCCTACAAGAAACTCAACCAAATCCCATGTTTGGTTCTCTCTCAAGGAATAAATTTTCTCATTCATGCCTAGCTCCCACTAATTCTTGGATTCCACCTGTATTGCTTCATCAAAACTCTTTGGTTCACCACCATCAGTAAGCAATAAATAGAATAATGAAGGGAAATATTGAATTTGAGGTTTACTTACCCTTTCTGACCTCCTGATAGGCGTTTTAGACTCATTCACAACATGCTATCTTCCCAAATTCTCTGACAGTGACCGACCTCAATCACTTCTAAGCCTGTTACTGGTCAACATCAGTTCCACCTGACCAACGTTAGTTCTTACATGACCGACGTTGGTCACTATATGACCGACATCGGTTCCTGTATTGTCGACATCAGTTCCTACCTGACTGATGTCAGTCTCTATGTTTTCTTATCTGTGATTAATTTTTCTTGCAAACTCATTTTAGACCGTCACCTCGTCCAGTTATCCATTGCTCTACTCAGATTGATTTAGCTTCTTGAGTTGATCACTATACATCACTTTTTCATTGAAAATAACATCATGGCTCCTAATTATTTTATTAGTTCCTAGATTCCAAAACCTGAATCCGAAATCATCAGAGCCATAGCCAATAAATGTGCACCTCATAGACTTAACATCCAACTTCTTTCTATTTTCCTTATCAACGTGCATAAAGGATTCACAACCAAAAATTTTTAGAAATGAGAGATCTACCTTTTTACCTATCCATGCCTCTTCTAGAATTCCACCATCTAGAGCTGTAGAGGGTCTTGTTAATTAGGTATACTACAATATCCATAGCTTCTGCCCAAAACTCTAAGGGCAAACCAGCATGCAATCTCATACACCTTGCACGCTCCATTACTATTTTGATCATCCTTTCAGCAACTCCATTTTGCTGAGGTGTCCTTGGAACCATTCTTTTCCTACGTATTCCATGCATATAACAATACTAGTTGAACTTGTGGCTACAGAACTCACCACTATTGTCAAATCTCAGGCACTTCAATCTCTTGCCTATTTCATTCTCAACCATAGCTTTCTAAATCTTAAAAGTGTCAAAAACATCAGATTTATTCTTTATACAATAGACCCATACCTTTCTTGTAGCATCATCTATGAAAGAAACATAGTACTGTGATCCTCCAATAGAAGCAACTTGAGCTAGCCCCCACACGTCTGTGTGAACAAGCTCCAATTTGTGCTTCTTCTTTGTTGATCTAGTCTTGACAAAACTAACTCTCTTCTGTTTCCCAAAAATATAGTGATCACAAAATTCTAGATCTATGCTTTTCAAATTTGAAAGCTTACCTTTTGACTTAAGAATGGACATTCCCTTCTCACTCATGTGGCCGAGCCTAGAGTGCCACAACTTTGCATCCACATCTAAAGTAGATAATACAAAAGGAGAATTATCAGTAATACAATTACATAAATAGAGAGTACCTACTCTCTTACCTTTGGCCAATACAAGTGCACCCTTAGTCACCTTCCAAGATTCAGCTGTGAGAGTTACTGTACAACCCTCATCCCTTAACTTTCCTATAGAAATCAAATTTCTCTTCAAGTTGGGAACATGCATGACATCTCTCAACACCCATGTGTTGCCATTCTACATTTTCAACTACACTTTTCCTTTGTCAATAATTTTACAAGGCTCATCATCCCCTAAATAAACTATTCCAAAATCTCCATGGACATAGTCACTGAAATATTCTCTATTAGGGGTTGCATGGAAAGATGAACCAGAATCTAAAACCCAAGATTATATATTATTATGCAAAGAGAATATAAGAGCATCTTGTGCAATACCTGCAACTTTTTCTTCTTCCTTACCTTCATGTTGATTGTCTTCTTTAAGCTTTAACCAACAATCTTTGTTTATGTGCCCTATCTTTCCACAATTCTAGCATTGTGGCTTCCTGCCATTTCTAGATTTGGATATACCTCTCATCTTTGACTTAGACCTTGATCTCCCTTTCTTACCCTTCTCTTTTTTCCTTCCCCTGCTCTCAAAACTTAAATCATTCCCTGATGTTTCCTCTGTGCTTTTCCTACAATTTTTTTCGTTCAAGATTACACTAACAACATCCTCTACTTTTAAAATATTTGAAGCAGATGTAGTATTACTAACTACCATTACCAAGCTATGCCAGCTTTCAGGCAAAGAACATAATATTAAAAGAGCCTTAATTTCATCATCAAACACTATTTTGACTGAATTTAATTGATTTACAATTCCATGGAAATCATTTAGATGATTAGATACATATCCACCTTCCTGCATTTGCAAATTAAATAACTGCTTCATAAGATATACCTTATTTGAAGCTGAGGGTTTTTCATACAAATTTGCTAAAGTAGTCATTAACTCTATCATTGACTTTGCCTGTGATAAATTATATATCACCGTAGATGCTAGACTCAATCTTATAGATCCAAGAGCCTTTCTATCAAGAACTTCCCATTCTTCATCATCCATGTCTTTGGGCTTCTTTGAAACACCACCTAACGGTAAGTATAGATTTTTCTAATATAGATAATCTTCTATTTGTATTCTCCAATGTTGATAATTCTTACCATTAAAATTCTCTATTCTCAGTTTACTTTCTTCTGCCATTGCTTTCTCCCACTCAAATAGAAATCCCTGTGAGTAACCTGTAATCAATACACACTAACCAAATTTGAAACACCTGTTAGTCAACCTGAGCTCTGATACCACTTGTTGGGGATCAACCAATAATGTTGATTACTATATGAAAGAAATTTAATACGTAATTAAACCAGAATTGATAAGCAACTAGAATCAGAAATAGCAAAGAACAAGAGATACAAGAAACCACCCTGAAAACTTGTATTAAACTCTTTACAGAAGGAATACAATTGAAGAAACTTCTTTTCTTCCACACCTCTCTCAGATGTACAGATCTCTTTCTAGATCTCTTTCCCTCAAGAGTTCTCTCTCTCAATTACAATCAATTCCAACAACTTGGATTGATACACATATACAATCTTGTATTGTTCAATTCAATTCCAATAAGCCATGAAGATCTAATCCTATATATAATATTAGGAAACATGAGCATACAATTACAGCCATTAGATGCACCTCCTAATCAAGGGCTCTAAACAGTCTTACTAAAGATAGAGATGCAAACTTAAGACTAACACTTAATCCTATCATGTAAACATTTTGTTCTGTCCACAGAAATAACAATCTAGATGCACAGGTGACCGACATCGGTCTTTGCCTATCTGCCTATGACCGACATCTATTAATCCATGACTGACACTGGCATCTCCTAGTCGACTCTTGACCGATGTCAATCACTCTTGATTGACACTGGTGACTGTGTAATTCCTGCAACCTACAAAATACTCATTTGGTGAAGCTTTTAGCTCCACACCTTAACAATTTTTAGGCAAGGCACTATTAACAGTAGGAAAAGAAGCTCTACCTTGTGTTGGTGACCTGATAAGGTTAGGAGGAAGACTCCTAGATCATTGGAGGAAAGGTGGTGGAGGAAACAAATCAAAATTGCTCTGTTGTGCCAACTCAAACACAAGGTCAAAGACACCCTTAGATCTCTGGCTTCTTGTGTAGTGTGGAGTTGCCAGATTTCAAAATAAAAATGGAAAAGAGCAGGATCTACTTCAGTTTGAAGTTTGGGACTTCAAGCTGTGTGCTCTTCCCCAATGGAGTCACCAAAAACTGTTGGGTGAATATTTTGTCATCAACTAACTGATGACAAAATGGGTATATCAACCACAACATAGGAGATTTATGCCACAAAAAGTGTGGGTTTACTAGATCTAGATGAGGTAAATCTCTCCTCTCATCAAGGGGAGGTTCCCTATGAATATTTATGTGCTATATGTATATATAATTAAGTATAAAATAATACTCAAGTTGGTATGACAACATCCATCTCTCTTTTTTTAGAGATGATGTCCAAAGAACAAGAGAGAGAAATTCTGGTCATTGGCTAAGAACACTCCTCTTATTTTAGGAATGGTATCTAGCATAGAGTGAAAAATCCCTTGAAGTGTAACAAAGTGCACAAGGAAACTCACGTAAGCACAAAGTATTCCGTAGCCTCCTTCACTGATTCAAAATAAGTGTAACCACATAGTGAAATGAAGCACAAAGTATTCACCAAAAACTACAAAAGATAAAAGGATCAAAAAGATGAAAGTAGCTCAAAGTCTCTCTTCTATCTTTTATAAATGCCCTCAGATAATATCAACACACCCACTTTGCTTATTAGATAAAAAAATAAGAGATTATCAGGAAAGAGGACATAAGAACTGTTTCCTAAATAACATAGATAACTTCAACACAAAGTCTGAAATAAACTTGCTTCTCATTCATTTAAAAAAAATTGATTTATAAATTGAGCACAAAGTCTCAAGAAGTGTCTCAATTTCAGCAGAGTTTTTGCTCTCAATTATCAGAGATATATTTACAAAAGAGGTCTCCACTATATATAGGGAGAAACTTTCAAAATTAGAAAATATTAAAATATAAAAAATATCTTTGTTAAAGATGACTCATATTTGAATTTTGAGATATTTTTTTGAATTTTTTTCATGTAATTACACATTACAAAATTTCATGCACTTTTTCATGACAAAAGTGCATGAGAAAAGAAGAAGAGAGAGGGGAAAAAGTTTTAGCTCTTGCTGCCAGACTTCTTCAGATGAGCATCACACATAGTAATAGATGCCTAAATTCCTATGATGTCTGGCACAATGGTGTTCTTGAAGATGACCCTAGCTCTGATTATAGCATCTTTCAATGATGTGATTGCCTTAGCATTACTAGTTAATCTAGATCTTAGATTATCTAGAGTTAATTGAGTATCTAAAATATTGTCCACAAAAGTCATTTAGAAGGCTTTCTTTTCAAAATATCTCTGAATTATACACTTTAATTCTTGGATCATCTCTTTGGCTAAGAGAAATTGATTGTCCCTGGTGGTGAGGTTGCAAGGCAGTTCTTCCAGTCTATTCAGTAGGCCTGTATCACTTTTCTCACTAGCATCCTTAGAAGACTCAAGATCTTCGATGAGCTCGTAGAGTACCTGAACCCTATATATCAGTGATTCCTTAATCTTAACATAGGAATATTTTCTAGAAATGACATCGATGGATATCAAGGTGCTTTTCTTCAGATCTTTCATCTCCCTCCACTTGCTAAGATATTTCTCTGTATTTTCAATGTCCTGAGAAATAAGTGAGACAAGGTCTTCCAAATCCATCCTCACTTTCTTCATCTTGTTCATCTTCTCAGCAACCTCTGTAAGTAAGGAAATTCCCTGAGTGTGCATCTTTTCAATATAATCCCCTAGTACTTTCCCTTTCATATAGGTTTTCTCTGCCTTCTGAATGATAGGGTCATCTATGGAAAAGGCCTCTGGGGTTGCCGCTTTAGGGGGAAGGGTGAATTTCTTGACTACTGTAGTTAACTACTCTGCCTTGGCCTTATAGTAGTCCTTCATCTCCTTTTCTCTGTCAAATTTCTAGACCATGAAGTCCATCACAGACTGTAGATCACTTTTCACACCTTCGTGAGTAACTTTTCCAAGTTCAACACGAGAGATGGAATAGCTGCTCATGTCAAAACCCTCAAGGTTTGCATCCTACGGTGGTTTAGCTATTTCCAAAAAATTATGTCCCTTTTCCTCAACCAATTTTGAGAGGATCCTTGGTCTCTTAGGGGCCTTGGCTTTCATCAGCACTATCTTGATAAAATCAAAGTCATCTAGAGAGATGGATAACTTCTTTCTTTTAGGTGTGAAAGCTGACATCCAAGGAGGGAGAGAAGAAGTACCTATTATGGCAATAGTTCCTATATCTAGTGTTATCGTGGTAACTTATGCACTGCTAGTAGTAACAGTGGTCATAATTGGAGTAACTGGTGAAACCATATCGGCCGTTGATTGATCAAGGGTGGAACTTTCTACTAAATTAAAGGAAGGAGATGCCAGACTAGGAATAGACCTAGAGGAACAAAGAGTATCTCTAGAAGTACCTTGAGGATCACCAAACATGAATTTGGAAGGAGAGGCAGCTCCAAAAGAAGGAACACTGATAGGAGAAAAAGGTGGTGAAGGAGAGACTTTTGTAAGTGGCCGTGCCCCTTCTTGGAAAGGTAGAGGCTCAATTCTTTGCTACTCTAAGGGCCTATCATCTATCTACATTTGCTGAGATACCTACTCTTGGGAGCTTTGTTATTTAACTCCCTTAGCCATTGATTCTGGCTCTTCAAAAACTTTTGACTTTTTGGAAACAAAGATGATTCTAGGCTTATGAGGCCTAGATAGAGAAGGAACATCACCTTTGTTCTTGGTCCTATTTTCTACCTTCTTCCTCATTTATGCTTGGAACTCAGCCTCTGATCCTATAATAAACTCTTTTAGCGTGATCCCTTTGACTAATAACCAATCATTGGTGTTAGCCAATATTGGTTAGAATCTCTTCCTCAAAGAAGTTAACTCTTTTTGAGACCACTGAACTCAAGGAAGAGGGGAGTTAGCAACCTTCTCAGCCAAGTACCTATTGTTGATAATGTTCTTGTCATCAACCAAATTAGGGGGAATCTCTACAAGCCCCAAATATTTGATCTGCTCTAGGGTCAGCCTGCTATAGTCCATTTTCCTGATTTCTTCAACTGTCCACAGGTCTACCTAGATGTCTTTGATCATAGGCTCATGAAACTGAGTCCTTCTTTTGATCATGTATTTAACACTCCTGTAGTCAAATTTATCTCTCCTCTTGAATTGTTTCATAGTAACTAGTTGCATTTCTATCTCCATGACATTGGCCTTGGCCACTGTCAAAATTGAGTATCTGCCAATTTTGATTAGAAACGTAAAACTTGGCTTTTTCAGCTCTATCTGTCTAGTGTGCACAATAACCATTTGTCTACACAAATCCATTAAGACTAACTTATCAAAAGGAAACTTAGGGAGAATATAGGGATAGCCCTATAAAAATCCAACCCAAAGATAGCAGAAGGAGGGAAACTGTAAGAACATACAGCCATAGTTGTTGATGGTCATCCAGGCCTCATCAGATACTCTCTTTTTGTCAAGCTGAGGGTTGAAGAGACACAAAAATACCATGAAAAAGGCATCATTTACCCTCCTAAACTGGTGGATTGATCCTTTTAGTGTTATATGAGGGTAATATGAGTAGACTGGGGTGGTCTTTCTGTCCCCTTCAATTGTCAAACTTGGGAAGGTTCACATGGAGGCAGCTATGTACACCAGGTACAAATTCGTATAGAAATTTGAAGTAGCTTGTACCTTGGTTAGCTGCTCATGAAGAGTGTTGCTAATATGCTCACCCCAAAAGATGACCTATTTACCTTAAAGGATGATTTTGATGAAAGGGTACATCCACTCATGAAACTGTGAGGAAGATGGGAGGCCTCGCACTCTGCTAAGAAGGGTGATCAAATCACCAAATTCTTCAATGAAATCACTTTTAAGGAAGTTCTGTGGTCATCTAGATAGATTGGTTCTGGGGGTCTTCAGCCACCTATTATTCATTACTTTCTTTTCCCTCTTAAGGTCCTTGTCATACTCCTTATGTGCTTCTATGAAGTCAATCCTTAGTACTTCAGTAGCAAGAGGGCACATGAAGACTTTGTCAATGAATTTAGGGTCTAGCTAAATTATTATGTTGCCACTGGCATTTAAGACTTCTCTCATCTCTTTGTTGTAGAACTGGATGCACTAGAGGATGAACTTCATATGATGTGATGTTACTAAGAAAGTGGCAACTAGATGAATATTGCTTTCGATGATTCTCTTCATTTTAGAACTCAAGTTCATTGCCTTGGTTCTGGTCATGAACTTGGCCATATCCATGTGGCCAATCTCTGTATCTCTAATGTTGTCAACATTAGAGGTGACCAAAGTGATCAGAAAGATGTCTTGGTACTTGTACTTCATGGCCTTTGACTTTTTTGGAGAATTTTTAGACATCAAAACTAGCCTTAGTTGAGTGGGTGTTGATGAGCAAAAATCTTCAGAGGGTACTGCAATCATGATCGTGCAATTAGGGAATAGTGGGCAAATTGGGGAAATCACACATTAAGTGATCATGACCAAGGAAGGGCACTTAATGGGGCTGTGTCAAAAAAGAGAAAAAATGGGAGGAAAGGCAAAAAAATGGAAAAGGTGGAAAATTCCTCTAGAGTTGGAGAAATTTGGAAGAAAAATGCACGGACAGCAAAAATCACTGCCCTTGCATAAAGGGGAGAGAAAAAGAAAGCACGAGCGGCAAATTTCATCACCCATGCAAGTTTGACTTGCATGGGTGGTAAAATGAGGCATGGGTGGAAAAATTTTATGCCTGTGTAGGCTTCAAATAAGAAATCCATTGGTAAGGGAGGGTAGCGAAAATCACTGCCACAACATGTAGAGGAAGTCTTAGAGATCAACGGGGAGAGAAAAGGGAGTGGGCCGACTGGCCCAAGGGAAAAGCAAGAACAAAACCCCAACTTAGAAAAACAAATTACCAAAAATAAAAAAAATGCAAAAAGCATGACCTACTTGAGAAACCATATGTGCCACAAGCTTGAATCCACCGAAGCACACTTTTACTAGTTCACCGAATGGTCCAGAGGTAGAGGGCAGGAGTAGGAGAGGAGGAATGAAGAAAAAGGCAGTTAAAATGGATTAAATGGGGTGAAAAATGACCCCAAAAACCCTGTACATGTGGCAATAAATGTCATGCATGAAAACTAAGATAGTGTAGGGGCGGCAAAAATTGCCGCTCGTGTACTGAAAATAAGAAGTGACATGTAGGGGTGGCAAAATTTGCTGCTCCTGCATGTGTGATGGAAAAATGTAGGGGTGGAAAAAAAAATTTCCCATGCATGTCAAGATGTAGGGGTGGAAAAAATTGCCACTCCTGAAGGCAAGATGTAGTAGTGGCAGAAATTGCTACTCCTATAGGCAAGAAAAAAATGCACTGGTGGTGAAATTCACCACCTGTGCATGAAAATGGAAAAAAACACTAACTCTGAAAAAGGCAAAATTTAGTCTTCTAAATGCATCGAACTACAATGACTTTCATGTTTTGGGGAAAATGTGATGAAAATATATTATGAATTTCAAATGGTATTAGTCAAGCCAAAATGAGAATGAAAAAAACCCGTCTCGAAAATGAACTTAGAGAGACAAAGGAAGAAACAGACAAGTTTCATAGGGGGTTGTTCCCAAAAATGAGCTAAGCTGATTTTGGAAACAATAGTATGTTTGTTATTTTTTTATTCTAATGGCACCATTTGGGTGGTAGCTAACTAATCCAAGCAGCATTAAAAACTAGGTGCATGAGACAATGATCAACCATTTAAGATAAGTGGCTCCTTTTTGAATCACATGGCATTGGGAAGTGGCCACATGGGATAATGACTATAAAATAAAGGAAAAGTGTAGTGGAGGTGGTAGGATGTGTACCTCCAGTGCTAGCTCAGTAGTTGGTATGCTCCATTCCCCATGAACCTAGGATGCTCTGAAGCTTATAAAAGGAAACTAATTTCAGCTGAAGAAGGAAGCAAACTTGAAAGTAGTGAAGCTCTATAAAATTTATACTAGATTATTATTTAATTTAAATAACATAGCTTGGGATTATTTTGATGTTCCCCTTTATAATGCCCAAGCTCACTTATGAGATTGGGCCTTTGTAGTTTATGTCAATCATTTCTTAGTGTCTATGGACTATGTATG
Organism: Torreya grandis; assembly: GCA_037957365.1. Lineage (NCBI taxonomy): Eukaryota > Viridiplantae > Streptophyta > Pinopsida > Cupressales > Taxaceae > Torreya > Torreya grandis. Next base: position 1,265,988 of record JARHVA010001165.1, on the reverse strand, counting down.
TGTTATGGTTTAACATGTTAATGAAGAATGCTTTACATAACTAGTTAATGAAATAATGCTTTAAGTATTTAAATTTTATTGAATGCATGTTATATTCTATCAAATGTGTGATTGAGTCCTTGTGAGCTTCCAACCTAGTTCATTCATGGTAGACCTATAACTAATAATGAATCCTGCACTCATGATGGGAATTGTTATAAGTGTGGTAAAGACACTACACCCCAAATCAAGCCCATGCCTTAGCATAAGACCATACCTAAGCCCTTTAATCCAAATCCTAGTTGTCCCTCAAGCACTTGAATACCATTGAGCCTATGTATCCCAAAGTTTATGCTTGTGAATGACTAACCATCATTGTGCTAACCCAATCCCTTGAAGAAGAGAGTTGTGCCATGGCACAACTGGCCCAACAAACCCTAATCCCTTCTATATTATGTTTTGGGTGAGAACATAAGGATTTCACCTTAAAATAAGGATTGCACCTTATGTATATTAATTCCAATGCTATCAAGTGATAAATATTGAGCATCATAGTTAGGGCCTATACCCCTATAATGAGTCTAAAAGTAACTTGGATAGCTAGGTAGGTGCATGACTAGGACTATGACCCAAAAGACCTACTTTAATACAACATTTTAGTTTTATTTTTAGGATACATTGAATTTTTTTGATGTAATGGTACACCAAGATAATACTCTAACTCTCCCTTAAGAACATTAAACACTGGGTGGAATAAGTGGAAGATAGTTTTTCCCTAAGGTATATAACTTGTAGAGGGAAAAACCTAAGGAAGTGGGTCTATAACCACTTGTAAGATTCCCTATATGAGGTGTTCTTTTGTGAACTACTAGATAAAGTGTACCACTAGTTGGATACTTATGTGACCTATAGATACCAAAGCTATGGATAATGCCTTGAGTGGATAAAAGAGCACCTAGAGGGGTTCGAAACGTGGTTGCCACCTAGACTAGAGATATAGACAAATGGTGGCAAGAGGCACTGAATAGCTATATGCTTGAGTTTATGGTATTGACATACTCCTACCCTAAAAAAGTAGAGTACCTATTCTTGTGTGAGCTTAGAGGTGAATTTATGAAATAAATTAGCACTAAACTCAATAATTTAATAGTAGATTACATCTTAAAAATAGTGAGGATGGAATGCTAAAGTCCTCTCATGTATGATCAACATAATGATGAATAAAGGGATGTGTAGGTGAGTTGTAATAGAAGGAAATGAGTATATTGACAACCATGTGCTCAAGTGATAGGCTTATAATAAGATAAGGCATATAATGATATAATATATAGAACCTGGGAGTCTTGAAAGGACCCATATCACACAAGAAGGGTATGGGGAAGGATATTTTTAAAAGAAACCATGCTTATAGGAAGGAGTCCTTGAAGCCTTGGAATAAGCTCCATAGTTGATAGGTAAATGATTAGGGTCCCTTCAGAACTTGACCATTATAGATGCTCTAGATGCACCTACCCCCTTTGATTCTACAACATGAGTTCATACACTAGATTCCCCAAAGGAAAATAAAATATTGATAACTAACCTTATTATTGATGTAGACTTTGATTTATTTAAAATTTTTGACTAGAACTTTGTGATTGAACAAGTCATCTTGTACGAAGAGGTAAGTGAAGATACCACTAGATCATGAAACACTATCCTTATTAGATAGAACCTAAGTTCAAGCACACTAGTAGAGATAATTTTAGTTACACATCTTAGGAAATAGCCTATAATAAATGGTCCTATGCCACTAGTTGTTAGTATAATTTTATTATCTTCTACAACACCAATAGTAACCACCAGACAAGTGCCTAGCATAGTGGCTAGAAGTGTTGGAAAACCAAAAGTAGGATAATCATTAGGAGGATAAGCACCTCAAGCATAAGATACTCCCTAATTCTAGATTTATTATGAGATGGTCATGCACCTACTATAGTATCAAAGCATGGAAAACACCATAGAGCATGTGCTCAAGTATGAGTTAGATTAGCAGGCTCAGGGAATAACTCAATCTGAGTACAAGGCAACTAAGTTCATGACAAACTTGATTGATCATGCCCATACTTGGTATAGGAAGTTTGATACTAACTAAGCTATGGATTATTATGACACCATAAATGGAGCATTACTAAAGGATTTTTATATACCTAAGTTTGAGTAGAAAAGCATCACCACACTCAAGAAGATAAACTATGGATTATTAGAAAGCATGTACTTGTATGATACTAGGTTTAAGACACTCCTCTCGAAGATCCCTTATGACATTCTCCCCTCCAAACATGTGTAATGGTTCATTATAAGACTATTAGTGCCATTCAAAATGGTTCTCTTCATGAAAATATTCACATACCCCTAGGAAGTGCTTGAAGCTTCACTCAGAGCTGAGGTGGTTGGGAGTGTTGATACAAGCATTAGTCCCTTCATGGAGGTGTAGATTGAATATATGGCTTCCCAATTATATAATATGACCACTAGTTCATCACAAGATTATCAAATTTGATTGTGTTATATGGACTATGAAATGTAAGGTCATAATCAAAACAACTACCCTTAGATGAATGTGCATGCATTTCTTGTTAGCTATGAATTTTGTCATGAGGTGCATGATGTTTACAACTTCCCATTATTTTAATACACCAATCAAGTTAGGGCAACCATCTAGTACAAGTTGTGTGATGCCTACACTCACAACATATTTAACTACCAAGTGATTGATGAAATGCACTAGAACATGAAGAGAGGTTTATGATAGGTAACTACAATAGTTGGAGGGTAGATGAACTAAAGGAATGAGGGATATGGTTAGTAGAATGCTAGTTATGGAAACCAAAGAGGTGCTAGAGGGTGAGGTGGAGGATGTGGTGGGGAATATTCCCACTATGATTATGTTACAAGTTTGGTTCAACTAAACACTATTATCATGACTGCTCGATGCATTCAACATGTGGGTATTGCCAAGTACCACATGTGGTCAAAGAATGCCCCAACTTGTACAAAAATCTGACCCAAGGTAAAATGGGTACTGATAGAGGTGCATGGATGATCAAGCATGAGCCTAAGGATATGAAATGGGATCTAAAGGTGTAGCTAGATCACCTATATCCAATCAAGGTATTGGTAGCCACATATAGTGGATTCACCATTCAGCCACCAATTATGCCAACATAAGAACTACAGCTATAATATGGAAATGAAGTCACATCAAGTGCATATCTCAACCTAAGCCAAAATTTATGCCCTATCTTAACCAATCACTTCAAAATGACATTCTAAAACAATCCATAAGCATAATACAAAACTTGTAGGGAGATCTCTAGCTGGCCAAAAATTTTGAAGCATAGGCTATCACCTTGTGCAAAAAGCAAGATAGCTAGGAGGCTAATATACATGACCTGATATAAATATTGTGCCTCTTTAAAATATATGGGATGCTTCCCTTACTAAAAAAAATTTATCTTAGAGCCCATAGGGAAGAATCCAAATGAATTTTTTGAGCCCTATGTAATTAAATTTACTATGCTGCATATGAATCATGCACGTGAAGTAAGGCATACTAAGAATGTAGAGTATGACCAAGAATTTCTAGTGAACACCACCATATATGGTTGGTCCATCTACAAAGTGCTAATATACAATAGTGTATAGGTTAATATCTAGACCAAGAATGCATGGGAGAAGAAAGGTAGGCTAGCTTTGAGACCTTCTCCCCATGTGCTCTTCATGGACAAAAAGACCCAAGCATAGCTGATAAATATTTTGTAGGGTACCATTATAGATATTATGGGCACCAAATTCCATGATTATTTTGAGGTTATTGAGTTATTAGAATTGGATAGCTAAATTGTGATCCTAGGAAGGCCTTGGTGTTATGCCGACAATGTAGATATAAACTTCAAAAAGTGATACATGACCTTTGAGAATAGAAAGTAAAGGGTATTAATCCCCATTTTAAGTGACCAAATAATACCCTATGTGGAGATCATTGATCTAGAGGATGAGATCAACCATATTTATAAAATCATGATGCAAGTCATAGAGAATCTCTATCCTTCTAATTAAGGAGTGCTTTCCTAAGAAGATGGGTAGTTAGCCTTAGACACCACCAATGTCACTTGTGACTGATGGATTGAAGAGGTGTATGAGACTATTGGATTTATATGCCATTTGGTGTATACAAAGGAACCAACACCCATGAGGATTAGCTGGGTCTAAATTGATCACACTCTAAATTGATGGGTCCTACACTAGGGGAAGAAAAAAAGAGGGCACTCTACCTGAATAAAGGATAGATTATGGTGATTCCAAAATTTGACTGGAAAAACCTAGTGTAAATGTATGTTAAATAACATGAATCATTAATCCCCAAGGAGATAGATAGAATGGGTACAATGGTGTATACCTTGAGGAACACTGTTACACATTGGTGGGAAATGTAAAGATCTAACTTACCAACTTGGCTAGAGGTAAAGGTGGTCATGTTCACTATTTGGGAGTAGTAATGAGAACTTGGATATCTCAGTGTACTCTAGTGACTATAACCCTATAGCACATGTGTGCTTATGTGAAGAGATATAAACTAAATCTAGTATGACTTCCCCAAAGATCTTATATGTGCACACCTTTTATAGAACTTTGAAGACATGGGCATGAGCATGTTACATGGTCAATGAGATGCACTAAGGGATATCCAATTGGGAGGATCTTAAGGAGAAGTTTGTGCACACCTTTTCCTTTCACTCATAAAACTTGGGGTTGGTCAAACCACTATAGGTAACTTGAAGGGAACTATTTGAAGACACCACTATCCTTGAAGAGTACTTAAAAGACATGTTTAGAGAAAAGGGGTTAGTTATCCTAACCTTATTTGAGGAAAAAAATCTTAAAATTGACTCTAGTGAGGAGGATGATGAAACTTATAAGGATCACTACTAGAAAACATTGACTGCTAGAAGAAAGCTTATCCACCAAGTAGATGATAGTTCCCTTAGTGAAGAAGACCCCACTCATCTTCATGTTGAGAAAATAGAGGGAACTTGATAGGTCAAGGATTATCACCAAGATAATAATAATCCATACCATTCCCCACATAATACCATTAAAGTAGATATGATTTTAGAAGGAGAGCAAAAGATGGCTACTCTAGGTGCCTATTGGTCTGACATATAGATGGAGAAAATCATAGACCTCCTAAATGAATTTTAAGATTTGTTCCCTAGGACTTATTATGACATGAAGGGAATCCACTCATGCCTATGGAAAATGAGCATAAATCTAATTTATGGCATAAGACTAGTCAAAAAGTGCCCCTATTAGATGAATCCCAACCTCTGTGCCAAGGTGAAAATAGAGATCAACGTAATGTTATCCATAAGAGTCGTTTACCCTAAGTAGGATTCCAATTGGGTGAGCCAAAAGGTAATAATCATCAATAAGGATGAGTGAATATATATTTGCATTAAATATATAATGTTAAACACTACCTCCATATATGACCCTTTCTTGACTTTATTCATGGATAAAGTCTTAGAAGGTGTCATAAGTTACAAGATCTACACCTTCATTGATGGGTTCTCTGACTACCACTAAGTCTAGATTGAGGAGGACAAGCCTAAAATAACCTTTATGATGGAATGGGGTTGGTTTACTTAAAACATTATACCCTTTAGACTTAATAATTCACCAATCATGTTCTCCAAAGTGGTGATCATTATGTTCAAATTTTTCATACATAGGTTTTTCCAAGTCTATCTAGATGATTAGATAGTGTATGGCCTTGTCAAGGACCATTATTACAACCTATGTCTAATGTTTGAGAGGTGAAAGTAACTCTAAATCTCCCTAAACCTAAATAAGTGCATCTTCATAATACCATTTAAAACCCTATTCAGTCACATTATCTATAAAGATGGTTTGCTCATCCATCCAATGAATATCACCATCATAATTTATCTACAAACTCCCTCCACATAGAAAGAGATTCATGCCGTTCTTAGCCATTGCATATATTAAAAAAAAATTATAAAGAGTTATGCAAATATTTTTGTGCCACTAAAGGAACTTTTGCACAAGTATGGACCATTATACTAGGGCCAAGCACAAGAGGAGGCCTTTGAGACCTTAAAGCTCAGATTGGCTATCACACTTATCTTACAATTTATTGACTAGACAAAACCTTTTCATGTGCATGTCGATGCCTTTGGCTCTATAATTAGTGATATCTTGGTTTAGCCTAGTGAAGGAAAAATGGATCATCCCATCTCCTTCACTAGAAAAAACTTGACCTTAATAGAGAAGAATTACATAACCATGGAGAGTGAGTCACTTACCCTAGTTTATGCCTTGTAAAAATTTTAACAATATTTATTAGTAAGCATGTGGCACTTGCCATGGTTTATGCCTTGAAAAATCTTAGACAATATTTTTTGGTAACCCTATTCATATTATAAATTCATCATGAGGTTCTCAAATACCTTGTGAATAATGCTATTTTACATAGGTGCATATGCAGATGGATTATTCTAATATAGGAGTTCCATTTCTCCGTTGTGGTGAAGCCTAGAAAGTAGAACTTGGGGCTAAACCATTTGTCCCACATCAGTTCTAGTAATGTGATAGTATCAATTAAAAATGATATGTTAGATGAAAAAATGTACATAGTCTAGTGTGTCCCTATGGATTTGGTAGAGATTGCATCCTTTCTAACATCTAGAGTTACACCCCAATCTATGATGAATAAAGAGAAGAAATAGCTACTAGTTTACACAACCCCCTTTCAACACATTAGTGGAAAACTATATTATTCAAGTAGAGATTAAGTGCTACATCAATATATCTTAGAGCATGAAATAGACTCCATCCTATAGGAGGTACATGAAGTCATAGCAAGAAGACATTACACTAGAAATGTAATAACAAGAAAAGTGCTACAGTCAAGACTATGGTGGCCAAGCTTATTCTAAGATGTAAATAACTATGCTAATTCATGTCATATATGCTAGTGCATAAGAAATACCAACCATCAAGATGAGATTCCCCTCATCCCCATTCTTTATTAAGTACCATTAAAAAAATGGGTCATTGATTTTGTTAGGCTAATAACTCCTACAACATGATGCATAGGTGCAAGGTATATCCTGGTAGCCATAAATTAATTTACCAAGTAGGCCAAGGCCACATTGATAAAATATTTCATAGTTGCCACAACTACATGCTTCATCTAGGAAAACATAATTAACAAATATAGGTGCCTACTCATTCTAACTAGAGATAGGGGCACTCACTTTGTCAATGAAATGGTGTGCATTCTATTGGTTGAGTATATGGTGGTGCACCATAAAATGACCCCATATCATCCATAAGTAAATGACACAAATATAGAATTTAAAAAATATATTAAGAATGTGCCTCACAAATATATGTGATGTTGGGTGTAAGTATTAGGATGATTCAGTATTGACAGTGTTTTGGGCATATCACATAGCCTACAAATTCTTGAATAAGGCTACACCATTCCAACTAGTGTTTGGAACTGAGGTGATCCTATTAATGGAATTTTTAGTACCATAATTTCACATCACATGCATTGGTCAGTTAGATGACCAAGAGTCACTGAATGCAAGGATGGAAGACTTAGAGAACCTAGATGAAATGTGCACCCAAGAAAAATGTAGCCAACAAATAGAAAAAGTATTCCAAAAGCTCTAATATGATAATCATATAAAGAACAAGTTAATAGTAGAAGGAGCATTTTTTTCTCTAGGAATCCAAGTATTTTAATCACCTAGGCAAACTAAAAATAAGGTGGATGAGTCCCTACATCATTACCACATATTAGAGATAGGTGCATACAAGTCGCACATGTTGATCGATAAAATGCTCCTTGGGAATTTCAATGGCAACTAGTTGAAGCCATATTGATAATAAGATGGTGCTTGCACCATGAGGACACTAACTTATTAGTCACTAGTTATTTTGAGTTGAGATGACTAGCATAATGTATGGCATAAGCCAAATAGTTTTGTTTTGGTTTTATTCACTTAGGCAATAATGTAAAGAGTGTAGAAGCGACACTTTGAGGCCCACTAGGAAAGTCTACTAATAGTTTACTCATAACTACAGTCAGGTGAGTCAATAACTTGCACCTTATAAGTAAGGCTAGACACCTAAGTTTAGGGTGCATGAATATTGCTGGCATCAGACAAGGGAAGTGCACTAGACATTGTGCAACTGATTCTATTTGTAGGGAACTTTCAAGGCCCAGGTAGAAGTTCTTAGTGACTTTCAGACATAAATTTGAGTAGGTGAGTCAAGCCCTTACACTTTATAAAAGCCCCTAAGGCTAGACATCTAAGTGGTGGGTGCATGAAACTCACTAGACTCAAGAGGAAGATGCATAAACTCCAAGTGCACAAGAGATAGATTATAGGGCCATGGAGGCCCAAGGTAAAAATACTCTAGAAATTTTTCACATAATTCCAATTGAGTTAGTTGAACCCATTTTATTTCCAAGCACCTAGGGATAGACACCTAAGTTTCTAGGTGTAAAGAGGTTTCCAGACTTAGTAGAAATAGGAGTTAAGTGAAGATGCCTAATTTTGATCATGCACAAGAAAGCTAGTGAAGACACACCATATGATAGTGCATAAGGGAACTATAAAATAAGAATTAAGTTGTGGAGAACTAGTGCATGTGATTTGTATGGGCTAGAATATCCCAAGGCAAAGATGAGGCATAAGAAACTGACCAAGATAGATAAATGTACTTGAAATAGAAGTGTAATAAGAAGAGGTGGAACCAAGGAGGTTGAATTGTGTGCATGTGAGGTGTTATGCCTAGGATACCATATTGAAGGGGAAGGTCATGCCAAGAAAACAAAACATAGAAGGGTAATTATCATGGATAACTAGCATCCACCTAGAATTGAGTGGGAAGTGACTATTTGAATGTCAAGTCACTTCACCAAAACATCATTAGCATCATTATATGTGGTCATAGTAAAGGCACAAGGATCCATAATAAATTATTTAGTGGAAGAGGATTTTCACATATTTCATGGATTTTCATGGTGTTTAAGAAATATAAACACCACCATGACATTAACACACCTACATTAAATATGGTAGATGTAAATAGGGTATAAAAAATCACATGACTGACTGGGTTATGTCACAAACATTATGAAAAATTGAGATTTCAAGAGATTCAAAGTGAACAAGAAAACTAGAGAGATGAAGTAGTACAAACCCTACTAGAGCAAGAATCCAACAACTCCCAGGCACTTAGAGTGAAAAATTGTGAAGATGAATGAATTGTGCTCATGATGAGATTGGTTTATAAGGGGGTGGAAATGAATTTTATCTAGAAACAATCAACAAAAAAAGTGGGTTACCACTAAAGATGCCATTAATAGATTGCAAAGCTTAGATCCAAAGGTACAATTTCAATTTTCATTACTATGAAGTGCCAGTAAAAATTTGAGGTTTTGGCAAACTTAAGCTTCCATGCTTCAACACTGGTAAGTTCAAGATGGGAAAGAAGCAAAATGGAATAGGTCTATAGAAATAAAGTTTAAATCAGGCATGCATGGAAATAAAAGTGACCCCTATAAGAATAGTATCACTACAAGTAGAAGGGGATTAACATCACAAGCAGACCTTGAGGCACTAACCAAGATGTAATATCATAACAATAAACTTACACTAGAGGTCTTAGTGGGCGAAAATTGGAATTTTTTTGTGCATACCTACCAAATAAAGGAGTAAAACCATGTTACTTCTAGTGATGTACAAGATTTTGCATCAGATTGGATTGTAGATATATGGAGAAAGATGAAACAATGGAATGCATTATTTGACATCACCATTCAAGATAAGCTCACAACTTCCAGTTCAACTAAATTATATGAGTTTACATACTTTAAGAAGCTTGGGGAGTTAGTGAAATTCATTCTATCATGTACCCATGGTGACTACATAGACTTCATGAGGGGGAGAATGAAAATTTTGGTGTGCCTCATTAAAAGTATTATTGGGCTCCTAGATGCAGAGAAAGACATCCATAAGATGATGGGTGATGATGAAGAGGTGGAGCATGTGGAAAAGATATTGAGTTATTACAAGGGGGGATTTGAATTCCCCATTAAATACAATAAGGACCTAGGCATGAGGATAGAATCACACCTCTTGAGCTTAAAAATTTTCCTCAATGGTTGTTAAACTGACATAATAAAAACATACCTCTGCATTACATACCATATGACATAGGGCATCAAGTTAAACATTACTAAGTTTATTACCGAGGAGTTTGTGAAGAATGCACTAGTATTCCACATGATAAAGGGGACATTTAGGTGGGGTTCCATTCCAATCTTGATAGTCATGGAGGATATTGGCATATCAAATGAGGATGAGGATAATCTGTAGGTTTTTCTAGAACATAATGACTCCTTGATGTAGAAATATAAGAACTTCACTTGCCCTAGTTCCTTCAATTTAAAGTATAAGGTGTGCATGATAATATGGTTAAAATTCTATATTGAGGCATTTAGGATTGAGTGGCACATCCCTAGGAGCTCCCCAAGATTATGTATGGGATGGAAATATTTATTGTTATGCAACATTATTACATAGTGTGCTTGTTTCTAGTTGATGGCAACATGTTAGGCTAGCTAAAAATCCCATACTCTTTCTCAGACAAGTATTTTAGAGACACATTCAGAAGAATCCCCAATACATAACAATTAGACATTTAAATGATGGAACTAGATATAGAGAGAAATAGGTTGTAGTACCAATTTATGTACCTAAATGCAAAGGTAACAAGGGATGAAGAGAATGAGTTAGATCACACCAACATCCACCCTCTTCAATAATTAACCATACTCAGCTACATCCATAGACTCTACTATGAGATGAATCCTAGAAGGAAGGGCCCTAACTCTAGTACTAAGCAAACTAAAGACCCCCCATCATAAGGATCAATGATGAAGGTATGTCAATGCCTACTAAAATAAGGAAGTCTCCCAAGAAGAAGAAAGGGGAGACATTAGAAGAAATAGAAGAGTGCATAATGTTCATAATCACCTTAGGTGATGAATCCTTGACATTGGTCCCAACTAAGAAGTGTGTTAATTTTGCATCAAAGACTTCTTTGATCATAAAGAAGAAACAAAAGAAACCAAAGTTCCCATCTATGATGCCCATTATTACCCTTACATATATAGAGGCAAAAGAAGAAATGGAAAAGAGGGAAGTGGAGAAGGGCGTGTATATTTTGTGTAAAAAATATTCCTCATCTAGTGGGAAAACTTCCCCGCCACCTTCAAGTGAAGAAGATAGGGATGAAAAATCATGGTGGATGCTTGGTCTCAGTAATGCAGACATCTAGAAGGCATGAGAACTAAAAAAGAGGATAGAAGAAATGAGGAAGGAAGGAGGAACATGTGAAGAGATAAATTAGTGGAATTATAGAAGGCTCTTTAGGGTGGCACCACTCCCATGATTGAATAAGTAGGACCATTAGGCATACCAATTGAAGAAGAGTTAAAACATAAATAGAAGGGTGTGGGCCTAGATCAAGATCACATTGATGCACTACTAGAGTTGTACCACAAGTGAGAGGCCATAAGGGCCAAGGGCATATTCCAAGTGGAAATTGATAAATTGGAGGTCAAATAAATAAGGGCTAAAGAGTATTAAACTACCTAAATCATCAAGAAGAGGAAGGTGGAAATAAAAAAGGCCTAGAAGGAGAAGGCTAGGAAGGAACAAGAAGAGAAAAGGGACTACCCCAATAGAAGAATCTATAAAATAGGTGTGCCCTAGTATTGAATGGGCACCTAAGGACAAAGAAGGTGATGTTAGTTCCTTAAAGGAGTAAATAGAGAAAAAAGGGGAAGATCAAGCTAGTGATAAGAAGGGAATGATAGAGTTTCACACCAACGATCCACATGAAGAAGTAGACAAAGGGGAAAAGTTTGAAGAAGAATAACCCCTATAGGAAAGAGAGGAAGAAGAAGGCATAGAGAAAGAGACAAGCAAAATTGAAGAGGCATAGGAGTAGAAAGAGCCAGCCATTGAAAAGGAGGAATTTGAGCCAAACTATTGGCAAAAGATGTAAAAGGGGTTCACTATAAATGAGGACTTCTATATGCTGGAATACATACCATTTAGAACTATAACTTTGAGGAACCATCAAGTGTCCTTCACACTTAACTGCTACATGGATGAGCCATATTTTGATGTGTTAGATAAGGTAATATAGAGTGTCAAGAAGCTAGAAGAGGGGAATGACTACTAGCTGGTCAACCACTATGACATGAACCCTATAAGGTCAACTAATGCCCACCTTAAGATGGTCTCTAAGGTGGAATGAAATAAAATCATTAATGATGTTCATACCACCAAACCAAAAGATATTACACTCAAGGTAGAAGAAGAACTCAATGCCATGAAGCTTAAACTCAAGGATTTGGTCAACTGCATTGAGTAGATAGATCCATCCATTTTGGATGGTACTGATACTTCTTATCTTTTTTAAGTGGATAAGGTATGCACACCAATTGAATAGAGGATCCCTTAAATGAAACTAGCATAGGAAGAGGAAGAGGAACCTTAAAAAGCAATAAAGAAAGAGTTCAACAAAAAGATCGATGAGGTGGAAGACCTCTTTGCAAGGCTAGAGGAACATGTAGATGATGTTGATGTCATATTTTACAACTTTTCCACCCAATCATTAGTCATTGATGTACACCTCAAAAATGCAAAAGAGGAGAAGGATTCATTGATGAAGAAACCATTCAATATCATTAGTGTCGATCACACTAAGATAATGGTGTAAGTTAATAAAATAAGTACCTAACTAAAGACCCAAGAGAAATATTTGAAGGAGATGTTTTACACCTTATAGACAAAGGTGAGTGAACAAGGATCTATCCTAGATGGTGAGGTTTAAAAGGCTAAGGAAAGGATAGAATCCTTCCATAGGGAACTAGATAACATGGACATGATAGCACTTGAGGCTACCTATATGGAGATAGATAAAACCATCAAACAAATCAAACTTGAAATCTAGGGCTTTAAAAACTTCAAGGTGGAATTACAGTAGAGCATGCTTGAATTTTATGCATTAAGGTGCTAGAAGGACAGTCCAAGGGTGGACTAAATTTTTTATATGGGGTAATGTTTGGCCCTATTTTATGTTAAGTAATGAATCCATGCTAGCTCAACAAACACCTAAGTGTGAGGAAACATTTTGGATGGTTATTGTTTTTTTCTTCTAATATCACCAATTGGCTAGTAGCTAACCACTCTAATTAGCATTAGGAGCTAAAAACATGAGACAATGATCAACCATTTAAGACAAATGACTCCTTTTTTATTAATGCAAAATTTAGAAGTGGTCACATGGGATATTGAATACATAATATAGGCAAAGCATAGTAGAGGTTGTATGATTTGTACCTCTAGCAACATCTCAATAGTTAGTGTGATATATTACCCATGAGCCTAGGATGCTTCGGAGGTTACAAAAGGAAGATGAGTTTGGCTAAAGAAGGAAGCAAAATAGAGAGTAGAAAAGATATTAAAAATTACTACTATAAGACTTTTTAAGTTAAATAACTAACCTTAGGATGTATTTTGATGCTCCCCTTTATAATACCCAAGCTTGCCTGTGAGCTTGGGCTTTAGTATTTTATGTTGAACACTACTTAGATTATATGGACTATGTATGCCCTATGGATTAATGTGTTAGTGAGGAATGTTTTGTATAACTAGTTAATGGACTAATGATTTAAATATTTTTAAGTGCATACTATATTCTATCAAATTTGTGATTGATTCCTTGCAAGCTTCCAACCTGGTTCATTGATGGTGGACTTATAACTGAAAATGAATCCTACACCCATGATGGGAATTATGTTTAGTGTGGTAATGACATTACACCCTGAATGAAGCCTATGCCTTAACACAAGACCATGCCTAATCTTCTTAACCTAACTCTTAATTTTCCCTCAATCACATGAACACCATTGAGCTTATGGATCCTAAAGCTTGTGCCTGTTAATGACCAACCATCATTGTGCTAACCTAATCCCCTAAAGAAGAGAGTTGTGCTATGACATAACTAGCCCAATAGACCTCAATCCCTTCTCTACTATGGTTCATGTGAGAACATAAGGATTGTACTTTATGTATATTGATGCCATCATCATTACATGCTAAATGAAGTTTTATAAAAATATTCAGGGTCTTCACCCCACTAGAATGAGCCTAAAATGAACTTGGATATCTAGGTAGGAATGTGACAAGTCCCGTGACCTAAAGGACCTACCTTACTACAACAAATGTTACTCCACAACAATAGGTGATGACTAGAATTCCATAATAGTATGTGTAGTCCAACATACCAATGAAGTATAGGAAAAATAGTATACCACCTCAACAAGGGGAAACCAATGTTCCACTTTTCCAAGTAGTGATGAACATCCCTCTTCAATCATAGATAAACATACCATTACAATCACAAATGATATATAATAAATAATGTATACTCTATAATAGGTGTTTGTGCAACCAAGAGGTTATAACATTTCAAAAGTGTTGATTAGGCAATTATTTCCTTTCATTTCCAAATGTGCCAATATTCAATGATAGGGCCTTAGTTCACAAGTTCCCCTTAATCAACTAGGTTTAACTAGTCAGTATCAAGTTCTTATTGAATTAAAATAGGCAAAGTACCTCAACCTCAACCATATCTTTCCATCTCAATTACAATTTCCCTAAAACCAATCCTACATATTGAACCCAAACAAGAATATTGCACTGTAACACGTGTAATTTCAATAATCACATCCTAATCCATGAATGCATATTCCTAGTCAATTTCATATATTAAAAAACATTCCACAACAAACCATGCCTTCACTATACCCTACTCAAATTAATCAACTTTTGACCACCCAACCTCTGCCTCAAGCCAATGTTCCATCAAGTTTCCTATCACAAGAACTACAAAATATAAAGGATGCAATTTCTGCCATCCAAGCTAGGAAACAAACCAAGTAATTTATGTTGGATTATGTGTGTTCCTACCCATTCAACATGGAGTAATTGTAAATACCATTTATTCTAAAGTACGAACCACTAAAATTCAACAAATATAAGGGTAAAGGAGACCCAAGGCCCATTTAAAAAAATTCTTTGTTGCTTGTCAACTAGTGGCCTATAATGACTTACCTCTTACTGTTGTTTCCTTAGAGTCTTATGGGAAAAGTTTTGGAATGGTTTTTAAAATTGTCAAAGAACTCAGTATCTTATTTTAATGATCATTTAGACAAGTTTGTGCAACATTTATCCTACAATCTTGAACATGAGATTTCATTGGTATATTTGACATAAGCCAAAAATAAGGCCAACAAAAGTTTTATGAGTTATATATAATGATGGAGATAAATTTATAGATACATTACTCACAATTTATCATAAAATCAATTAGCCACTATGTTTACAAAAAATTTACATATTGAGATATCTTACCATTTGGAGCTATAGTTTGTACATACTTTTAAGGAAATCATTGATAAAGTTTTTTTGATCAAAAGATAACTTATTAACAAAGGGATCATCAAGGTAACCTCATAAAATCATAATTAGAATCAAAACCAATGAAATGGCCAAAATCAAAATTAGAACCAAGTCTAAGCACAAACACTGTAAATCACCCCAACCAATAATTATGAGAAATCCAAGTCATTCAACCACAAAAATAATGTTGTAGGAAATGGAGAAACTAAGTCACGTCATGTCCAAATAGTGAAAACACAATCTTCTTATCCTATGTCACATATTAAAATTACTCCTAACCAACAACCTCTTCAACAAGTGAATCCTTTAAAGTAACCTCGACTAGTGCAATAAACATGACAACATTTGCCTTTGTAAATTCCCCCCCCCCTCCAAGGACAACTATGCCTACTCATCATGCCTTTAGTGACCTTGGAAAACCAATTGAATCTATGTTTAGTAAACTAACCACTATTAATATGATTATTTGGCCTATTTTGAAACATTATCCTAAGGGCATTGCTTATGTAGACTGGTATAGGCAAAATGAATTCTATGAGTACCATCAGTTTAATGGACATAATCTATGTCATTGTGTGTAAATTAAACATTTAATTTAGAATATGTTGGAAAATGGAGAGATAACAGTGTATAATGGAGTTTTTATATCTAGTTAGAACATTGGTATATATCAAACCCCCTTTCCACAACATAACAACCAGTAATAATAGTAAAGGCTAAAAGAGCTGCAATAGTAGGAATAATTGAGATAGAACCAATATTATCAAAAACAAAACCAAAATGATCTAAATGTATAGAACCAAGGATAGAATAATGCCAATAACTAATAGACTTATCATGTATTTACACATGAATACAACAAAGTTGTAGGCCATATGGTGAGAGGTTGTATTTCCACCATCTCCATCAATCCAATATGAATTATTAATCAAACAAGATCATTGCTAATCAATTCCAACCAACCAACCTATGCTAATGATCCTTTCTTAACCTGGCCCTAAATATAGGCATACAAGAAAGTAGGGATTACTACTTTTGGACCTTATATCGATAACTCATCATTAACTCGTGACCACACATAAGTGCACTAGAAACTAAAACTTATCCTATCTAGTCCCCCCGTCACCATTTTGGATAGCAACAATGGTCCTATATATAATCTTGAGTGTGAAAACATAACCTGGTAGTCTAGTATTACCATCTTAGGCCCATATCCATTCACCACTAAACCTATTTAACCCACCATTCTAACTAGGAACAAGCCATTTACCAATGTGAAATATAAGACATTTGATACTATGGAATAACTATAGAAGATGCTTTCACAAATCTCCATTTTGGATTTATTTTATACATCTAAAATCCATAAAAACATCTTAATAGACTTTTGTAGACAATCCTAAGTTCCTAATGACATATCCCCAGACATATTCCAAGATTTGGTTGCACATATAGCTCTAAGCCAACAAATAACCTTTGACCAAAGTGATATGTCATTCTTTGACCCTTTGCATAACAATGCATTATGTATCAAAGTTGTCATAACACATCACAAAGTGAAATGTGTCCTCATAGATAATAGATTAGGCTTAAACAGTGTCTATAAGTCTCATTAAAATTCTCAAGTATATGATAAACAATATTCAATAAAATTTTTGGAAGCATAAGTACTTATTCAAGGCAAAGTCACTCCCTGAATTATTTACCACACCAGACATTTCTCACCCTTCTGCCATATGGGGGGCAGTCCAGGGAACAAAACATGTTTTAAAAGAAGGAAGTTCATGGAAAGTTGGAAATGGTAAAAAGGTGAAGTTCTGGGAAGATATTTGGTTAAGAGGAAAACCGTTACAAGATGAAATCCAAGATAAAGATGTGATAGATAGATGCAAGCAAAGAGTGGGAATGACGGTTAATCAATATTGGTAGAACAACTCTTGGGTAAACCTCACTGACTATGATCAATATCTCAAGGATATTCAATTATCCCTAAATGCTATATCTCTATATCCTAACCAAAAAGATAGAATTGTTTGGCACAATGAGCCAAGTGGACAGTTTAAAGTTTCATCCATTTTCTCCTTTAAGGGAAATGGTAGCAAACCATTATGGATGAGAGCCTGGATTAAGGGGCTCATCCCTAAAATCAAATTTTTTTTCTGGACCCTTCTACAAAACAAAATATTGACTCTAGATAATTTATAGAAATGTGGTATTAATATTGTAAACAAGTGTATTCTTTGTAAAAAAGACCTTGAGGATAGAGATCATCTGTTCGTGAATTGTTCCTTCACTCAGCTTGTTTGGAAGGAGATTCTCAATTTGTGGGGCATTACATGGATTCACCACAAAAATGTGGAATTATCTCTCAAAAGCTGGTACTGCCCTTCAAAGAACCCCGAAGTCCTTTTTTTATGGAAAATAGCTCTTCCGCATATTTGGTGGGGAATATGGAAGGAAAGAAATAACCGAATCTTTAGAAATAAAGAACTCCCTGGATGGGTTGTAGGATAGAACATCATTAGAGCTTTAAAGGAGAATTTTTTATTACAAAAGAATCCAAGCTCTACCCTCCAAGTGGATAATCCCTTGAGGATGGATAATCCTATTGGTAAACCTGATAAACCCAGATCTGGAGTAACATGGAATGTTCCTCCTCAAGGATGGATTAAAGGAAACTTTGATGGTGCTGCCAAAGGGAACCCGGGGAATGCAGGTTGTGGTGGAGTCTTGAGAAACGATATGGGAATGGTAATTGATGCTATTTCAATCCCCATTGGTAAATTGAATTGCCACATTACCGAAGCTACAGCTGCTCTTCAGACCCTCAAATTAGCTGTGGACTCGGGATATCCCAAATTGTGGCTTGAAGGGGACTCTTTGAATATTATAAATATTCTTAATAATAGAAATATTTTGTCTTGGACCATAGAGGATAAGGTAATGGAGATGAAAACATTATTAAATAAATTTGAAGAAGTGATTATAACCCACACCTTTCGTGAAGCCAATGGTGTTGTAGATTGGCTAGCTAATTGTGCAGTCCGAGAAGGTCAAAAAGTGAGGTGGCATGAAACATTAGAAAAGAACATGGAATTGAGGGTGCTCATTCTTCATGATGCAACCCATGCAAAGGAAGGAAATATTGGAGATTAATAAATATATAATGAGTAGGAGGAGTGGTAGCGCGGGGAAAGGAAAACAATCATTAAAGAGGAA
Organism: Torreya grandis; assembly: GCA_037957365.1. NCBI lineage: Eukaryota > Viridiplantae > Streptophyta > Pinopsida > Cupressales > Taxaceae > Torreya > Torreya grandis. The sequence continues at coordinate 1,247,164 of JARHVA010001165.1, read as the reverse complement.
GGCCCTCAAGAGTGAGACACGGATCCTGAAAAAGCACAAACAAAGCCGACTTTCCAATCAATTTGGCAGCAGGTGGGTTCAGTGTAAAAACCATAGCAATTGGGATTCAAAGAAAATGAGTATGGCATGCGAAAGGAAGGGAGAACCCTGAAAACAGGAACCCAAGAGTTGTGATGAATGGAGAGAGAAACAAGAAGTCTGGAGAATTCTGCAGAAAGGAAAAGTTGTGAGCTACATGGAAAGAATCCATGGATCAAAGCCGCATATCACTACGACTTTTTTCAAAAATTGGTTTGATGAAAGGGTCACCCTGCATGGTATCATAGTGAACTTAATAGAGGATTTTATAGCTGAGGTTACAGGGCTACCTACGAATGGACTCAAATTTTCCAAGCAGACAAGCATCTCGAATGAGGCCTTTTGTAAGTTCCCCAAAATGGATGAGGAAGAACAGAAGCTGGTCAAGAATGGGGATTTCTATGAATTGGATCAGATAAAAGGGATATGGAGGGATGTCTTAAGCTGCATAAGGGAGTACTTCATCTTGGATGCAAGAAGCAAGCGCGTATACAAGTTCCATTTTGTCTTTCTTAACCACTTCAGGCACAAGGTTAGTTTGTCTTTTCCCTTTTATCTTCGCTTCTCCTTGGTCCCAATTTTATATGCTCATAGGAAAAAGGAAATGCGCCCTATCCTACATGAAGGCCTTATTCTGCTTATCGAAGGCTATTGCAAGAATAGTGCAATGGTAAAGCACCCCAAATAGGGGAAAATTAAGGTGTCAGGGAACAAAAAGAGTGAAATTGTAAACAGGAAAGGCAAAATAAAGCTCCCTAGTGCTAAAAAGCAGAATGTAGAAGAAGATACGGAACGGGAGAGAATTGAAAACCCCAGGGAGGAAAACTTGGAAGAAGAAGAAGGAGGTGAAAGCTGGGATACAAACTCTAATGAGGATGAAGAATGTTCTGAGAAGAATGAAAAAGCTGATGGCAACATAGAGGAGGATTCTGCAAATAGAACTGTAGATACGGAGGAAAAATAGAAAGTGTTGGAGGATGAATTTGTCCAGGATGACCCTGTTGAGGACCCAACTTCAAAGAACAAAAAGGAAACTTTAGGTCAAGATGATAATCAAGATACGGATATGGAAATTCAAACTAGAATTAAAGAGCGGGAACAAAAGAGTCAAGAGGATATCTTTGAAGAAGCCAGGAATAGTCCCAATAAAAATTCTAAGGAATGGAGAGGGAAAAAATAGAATGATGAAACACACACACCTATGGTTTTGGTTAATTGTAAAGCAGATGCATCATCCCAATTTGATTCTTGGACGTGTAGGGAGATTATGGATCTCAAGAGGAAAGTGAAAACTATGGAAGATTCCCTAAAAGCTGTTTGGAACAAAATAAACAATATGGAAAATCAGATAAGGGAGATCCCAGTCAAGCTCAAAGCCTATGAAAATAACCTCTAGGAACTTATTAAGGACAACAGAACAAAAATGGAGGAAGTTACGTCCAATATTTGTGTTGCTATTGTCAATATAGGTAAAAGAGCCAATGAGGAGACCAAAGCCCTGGAGGGACCCAGTAAAAGGATGAGACAAAGTTCTAGAAAGAAGGTTACACAAAAATGAGCTATGCAGGCTCCAACCACTGCCCAGGATACTGTTATGAAAGGAAAAGAAACTATGAAAATGTTATTGGAACTGGATGAATAATCTGGTTCTCCTAGTTGGTTTAGTAACTGGTCTTGTTTTTTGTTTTATTTTTGTAATCCTTTGCCTTTGGTGATACCAGATCTCTGTTTAATTTGGGTTTTGACCGGAAGTCTTTTTGGTGGTTTCAGGTCCATTTAAAACCTATTTTTGCTACTTCCTTGTAGTAGTTTTTAGGATTTGCCTGTGGTCTTGGATGATCTTTCTTTCTTTCTTTGTAACAGGGTTTTGGGGCCCCTTCAAAACCTGCTTTTACCTCAATATAAAACAATATTCAATAAAAAATGATCATAATCAAGGCTTATAACAATAAAAAATGTGAATCACAAGGCACCATCAACTTGATAGTTATCATTGGTCCCTTGATCCATGATACATTATTCCATGTGTTATACCTTGATTTATCATATAATTTGCTTTTATGTATACTTTGGATACATTAAATTCATACAATCTTGTCAACATTGCAATAATGTATCAAGTTATTCTATTCATGTATAGAGGCCACTATTCATAAAGATTTGCAGCCATATGAACATTATAAACATCTTAAGGCAAAATATGAAATCTATAACTACTATTTTGGCTAGAATCCAATTTTTAATAAGGACAAAGGCAAATAAATACATATATATTCACCATAAGCCAATTATATTGACCTAGATACCCTTAATTTCCTTTCCCATACACTAATTCCTAAAATGTCTAATCATTATACCATCTCAGTTAATGGCCCCAAAAATATCTGACCCATGATACATTCCAAATTTCCAAACTTCCATAAAACCCAAATTCCTATGAAATACCTAAATCCAAACCACCTTTCATGGAATGGCAATGAAAAGGAAAATCCAAAATACATAGTCCAACACATATCATTTTCACATTGTACATTAGACAAGAATAGTTTCCACTTGTAGATGATGAATCATGGTTATACAATGACAAACAAGTTGACTAATACCAAAATACCAAATACCTTATTCCTAATAGGATCATGAAAAGGCATTCTTATGAAGTAGGAGGTCTCAACTCAAATCAACAAAGAACACTTGAGCCAATTTCTACCACTCGATATAAAAGAACCTATGGTCTTAGATTTAAACTACCTAGTAGTGACATCATGTATCTTATTCATGTTCCAACACTGATGACTAGTGATGATGATGTTGATAATGAATTAGAGTCTGATCATAGCCCTTATGAACAGTTGAACAATACCAATTTGTTTATAACTAATGCCATTTGTATCCTTCGACTAGTTATTCACAATAAATCACTTACTCTTTATCATCCTTAACTTATAGATTGGGACTGACAAGAATCCATAGTTCTTGTATATGAGTTTGAAAATGATGAGGCCTTTTATGATTATCTAGGCCTAAGAGATAATTTTTTATTGGGGGACTACAAATAAGGGTTCTAAATCAAGCTAGATCCTACATCCTATTTTGGAGAATAGGTGAACACCCTTAACCACAAATAAATAAATAAAACATTGAGGTGATAAAGTGAAAACCCTTTTTAAGAACTTTTAGACCAAGGTAAAATTAAATAGAAAGGTTATTCTAGTGGTGAAAATAAATTTTAGGTGCCATTATATGGGGGTGTTAAACCTTCCCTTAATGAAGCATACAAGACTACCAATGATGAGCTTGCCAATGGGTCCAAGTTAATTTTTTAAGAATAGAAGGGTTTTTATCGAATCATCCAAGAGTTTCCAATAATTTTTATCACATGTCCATCCCTACCATTGGGATATTCTACTTCCTCATACCTCGATGCACTTGAAGAGCCAGTCTAATTATAGGACTATATCATTATAAGTCAATTTAAATCTTTGCCAACTATTCTAGAAGATGGTTCAACTTTACTCATTGAATACATAATAAAAGTCAACATAGGGACTCTAAATGACCTTAAATTGATGAAATTAGTCACATCCTTCATGGAGGAGTAATATGACATTTTTATATCCCTTTTGAGGTAATTTGTTGATATGTTTACATGGGCTTATTCTAACGTACCAAGTTTTAAACCTACCTTGGTTGTACACCACCTTATTATACATCATGATGCCAAACCTATTAAACAAAAACTATACAAGATGCATCCTCACATTTCTATATTAGTAAATAAAGAGTTATAAAAAGTCTTAGAATAAAGATTTATTTGATCGATCGACTATTTAGAGTGGATATTGAAAGTTGTGCTAGTTAGTAAGAATCTAGAAGGAATCAAAATCTACATTAGTTTTAGAGACATAAATAAGGCCTAACCTAAATATTAATTTCCTCTACCAAACATTGACATGATTACTAATCCCACAACTAGGTACAAAATGCTTTCATTGACAGATGGATTCTAAGGATATAACTAGATCCATATTATGCTAGAAGACCAACACAAAATAACATTCACCACTTTATGGGGAACCTTTTGTTATCAATCTATGATGTTTTGTCTTAAAAATATTGGGTCCACATAAAAAGGAGACATGACCATCATATTTCATGATATGATTCATGACATTATTAAAGACTACATCGATGACATCTTCGATAAATCAAAGACAAGGGCCAATTGTCTAGAAACACTACAAAACATATTTGAGATATTGTATGAATATAATGTTAAAATCAATCCTAAAAAGTGTGTTTTTAGAGTTAATTTAGGAAAAAAATTTGGATTCATTATGTCTCATAGAGGCATTGAAGTCAATTTAGCCAAAGGACAAGCCATTACAAAGATGCCACCATTGACCAATTTAAAGTAGCTCCATAGTTTGTAGGTCAAGATCTAGTCTATTAGATGCTTCATATCTTAGTTGGCCAATAAATTCCACCCATTCACACACTTTTTGAAGAAGGATATAACATTTCATTGGGATGAAGAATGCTAGAAAACCTTCCAACACCTCAAATACTATCTTGAAAATCTAGCTAGTTTATTACCACCAAGGCCAAGAAAGCTATCTTTATTGTACCTATCAGTCATAAATGAAGCCTTGGGGGCACTTATATCTCAACATGATGATAATGAAAAATAACATGTCACTTATTATTTAATATGTATACTAGTCACATATGAGCACAATTATATGCCCATTAAAAAACCTTGTTTAGCTATGGTATTTATAGCTCAAAAATTATGACATTACATGTTAAAAAACAAGACCATGGTGATTTGAAAAGTGGATATGCTCAAGTATATACTATACAAAACAAATTTATAAGGCCACATAGCCAAATGGATCATGCTTCTAATCAAGTTTGAAATATAATATGTTAACTATAAGGATATTAAGGGATAACTTCTTGTAGATCATCTTGTTGAAATGGCACTTGTAGATGTAAAACTGTTAACATTCCAATTCCTAGATGAGTCAATTATGACCATCATTGAAACACCTCTAAGGATCAACATTATAATTTATATTCTGATGGATCATTTGCAACACATGGATTGGGGGTAGGACTTATTTTATTAAACCACATGAGGATATTATCCCTAAATCATTTTGGATTAGTTTTCCTTTTACTAATAACATGTTCAACTATGAAACACTTTTTACAAGACTTCATTAAGAAGTACAGTGGAATATTCAATATATTAATGTTTATGGTGATTCTCAATTAATCATCAATCAAGTTACAAATTATTTTTAGACCAAGGATGACATGTTGGTACTCTATAAGGCCATGGTTAACACTTTCAAATAGCATACTATCTATGTCCATTTTAAGCACATACAAGGGTAATAGATACTATGGCTACCATTATATCTTTGATTCTTCATATAAAAATAGTAAAATAATATCAATTCCTTAATGAAAATATTCTAGTGCCATCTCATGAACCTTCAACCATCATAATGATCTATGAAATTTTTGGTCCTAGTTCTATATGGTATTTTGAAATTTATGCTTATCTTCATGACTATATTATGCCACTAGACCTATCTTCAAAATAATCGAAGACCTTTATCTACCATGCCACATGTTATATCTTACCCAGACCAACCCTTTATCATCATAACTTTGATGGAAATATACTTCATTATTTAAATTTGATAGAATTTACATTAGAATTATGTGAAGTTAATGAAGAAGTATGTGGATCCCACATATTTAGGGCCATCTAATCTAAAAATCTCCTACATAATAGTATTATTGGATAATAGTAGATGATAATGCAGTTGCATATGTTAAAAAATGCAAATGTCAAAGGCATGCTAATCTAATTCATGCCTAGACAAAGAATCTAAAATAAATGATTACTCTATGTCTATTTGCTACATGTGGCCTTAATCTCATTGAGAATATAAACCTGACCTCATTTGATGGCCATAAACATATCTTTATCACCATTAAGTATTTTACTAAGTGGGTTGAAGCTATACCCCTTACTTACATGACTAGAAAGCAAACCTCCAAATTCATCTTCAACCATCCCATTTTCCATTATGGTATCCAATTTGACATTATATCTAATAATGGTGGATCATTCATTAATAAAGATGTTGAATTTCTCTATGATGAGTACAAAATTACTCAACATTTTGGCACTACCTATTACCTATAAGGTAATGGACAAGCTAAAGCATTTAATAAAACAATTGACAAAATCCTTAAATAGATTTTCAATGATGTTGGTCATGATTGGAACCTCCAAATATTTCACACCCTTTGGGTATATCATACCAATTATTTTACTCTAATAGGATCCACTCCATATTCCCTTGTTTATGGCACTGAGGCCATTCTTCCCATTGACGTTGAGCTACCTTATTTACACATATCTTTGAAACATGTCCTAAATTATGAAAAATATCAAATAACACACCTGTAAGAGTGAGAATTACTTGATAAAAAATGTATTTCCATATTAAACAACCTTCAAGCATACCAGAACTGAATCCATGACCACTATAACTAATGGGTCATACATAGAGAATTTGAACTTATTGATATTATACTTAAAGAAAACCAATTAAATACCATGGTTAAAAATAAACACAAACAAAAGTTAAAACCCAACTATATCATCCCTTTCATCATTATTACCACTTATGGTGCTAGATCATAGAGGCTCATTACACCTTATGGGGATGAACTTGATGATATGGATAACATTATACACCTCAAGCATTATTTTGCTTGAATGGCTTGGTGTATTGTCTATGAAACTTATTTCCATTATAGCATGATATCAACTTTATTATTTGTACCATACCATTCTATCATATACCACTCCATCATACCTTTTCTATAGACTAAGTTATTTTCACCCTCCTACCTAGCTCTTCAACCTTGGATCTACTCCATTGGTTCAATGTCCACTTTTCAACATGAAGATTTAGATCAAGTTTTAGTAGTTGTTTCAACATTCCAAATAGAGGCCATATTTTGGAGCACTATGATATTGTTTTGGTATTTTCATCCTTCATTTATTGTTGGGTTATATACTAAGTTTTCCTAATTATAACCACCTTTGGGGAAATCAATGTCTCACCATCATGCTACTAATTATAACCACCTATGGGAAAATTAGTATCATTGACCTGTACCATTATTTCTTAATTATAAACCTCATGTTCAAATTAGGGGCAACACCTATTTATCATTATTTAAAGTGCCACCTTACCATGTATATGTCATACTATGCCTTTTTCCTAATTTGCCTATTTTATTTGAATTGGCTACTACTTAGTTTTATTTTTCCACTGTAAGGCAAAACTATAGTGACTTGAGGTCCCATCCTGGGACTTTGTAGGAAATGATCAATTTACACTGAGGTCAGCTTAGTCACTCCTTTACCATGATATCATAATTTTTTGAGAAACCTAATCCATGCTCTTGACATTTTTTTAGTAACCTAAGCCATGCTCTCACCATTTTGTGAACAACCTAAGCCACACTCTCACCATTTTATGAGTAACTTAAGACACACTCTCACCATTTTTTGAGAAACCTAAGCCATGCTCTTTCCATTTTGTGATAATTTTAATTTTTAATTCTCTCTCTATTTTGTGAGCTTAAACCATTTAATATATCTTAATTCTTCATCAAGTTGATATGCTTTAAAAATTACAAAAACATTTGTCACTAGATATAGAAAATCCTAAACATCAACCACTTTTTTGCCTTAAATTTTTTTGGAATCCTTGTTAATTTACAAGCAACCACTTTTCATTTAGTGTCCTCATCCTTAATATCCTAATATCCCATGCTCTCACCATTTTGTGAGCCCATTACACTATTCTTCTACAACATCCATCATATTTTTTTCTCATCATTTTTTTCTATCCCATTTATTATATCCTATGTCCATGGAGATATGTAGGTGGCATTCACTTTCCTAGTGCATCTAGAGTGATATCAACCACCTTGTTCCTTTTATTTTATTTCCCCATTTTTTTGTTTGTTTTTTTCTCTTATAAGCTAGGGAAAATTATCGATGTCTTGTTTCTATTGTGTTTTTTGCACTAACAATGTTATTAACCATTGTTTATTGTTTATTTATTTATTTTTATTTGTTTTATGTTGTTCTTTCTTTTGATTGTTTGTTTTCCTATTTTTTTGCTTTTATGTTGTGCCTTGATTTAGTCTATGTGTGTTTATTAGGTGATTCCTTATGCATTATTATTGAATTCATCCAATCCATATGTCAACATTGTCATCATGGTTTTTATCATTTTTGCATTAGTTTCTATTGATTATTATATTATGTATGATTATTTGTGCATATTTCATCTAAGTTATCATGGTGTTCTATCATGATGCCTACCATCACATGTTACAATAAAAATTAGATCAAGGAGTCTACATAATAATGCAACAATAATATATCTCCTTGACACCATAACAATTCTTGATATACCCAAAATCATATCCTAAATAGAGTAATTACCTAACAAAATAACTATCCTCATTATTAGTTAGGACATGCATCTGCCTACCAGAAAGTTACCCAAATTCATCTTTCTCCTCTATACCAATTTGCCATCATATTCCATATTTTCCATAATTGGGGTCTAATGATTATAATTGTCTATAGCCAAATAATTTTATACCATCTCACTTTAATTACCAATGATTCTAACCACTTATGGGAAAATATTTATTCTTCCATCCATTTGAATGTTGATGATGATAACCACCTTGGGCAAATCATTATGTTTCTTCTACCCACATAGGGTAAATTTTCATTTTGATAATTATTATAACCACCTTTGGTGAAATTATTATCTCTATCTACCCAACTGGGGCATATTATTATCTTACCAATGATTATAACTACCTGTGGGCAAATCATTATTTTCACTTTTTTTATTATAATCAACTTTAGGCAAATTAGTCTCTTGTTACCCTAAGCCTTTTTCAATGATTATAGCTACTTTTGAAAAAAACTTTATCTTTTTTGTCCTACCTATATAAATTATTATAACTATCTATGATAAAATCATCATGTTTATCTACCTAACTGGGGTAGCTCCATATACCATTGATTATAACTTCTTATGGGAAAATAAATCTTTTCCACCCTATAATTTCATCTTTTTGGTCTTATCATTTCATTCTTTTGAGAGACTGATTATTGACCCTTTTTGTTGACCACTCCCTCAAGGGGGCACCTACAATTCATCCATTACCATTATAGTCATAGGCAATCATGACCTTTTCATTATTTGAGAATATGTTACTATGCCTATATATTTTAATGCCTTCCTAAATAGGGGAAAACATTAGACACCTAAAATTGGCCATAACTAGCCTTTGACTAGACTTCATGTTGATTCCTTCTAACCATTATAAATTAAGTCTAAGAATAACTAAACATCCTAAATTTACTTGTGCAACATTCATCAAAGCTTATAATCATGTTGAGACATCCCTAGTTGGGGTATTATATCATATGAAACAAAAACCTCTAACAAATTCAACCCTAATCATATTACAAGATCACAATAATCAATTTGGCCTATGGACTTATTAAGTTAGGCACTTTCACACTTAAATAAAATCTTGGAAATGATAAATGGCTAATCAAAATTAATTGACAAGATAAACCAAATTAGATTTTTAGTTTAATTATCCATGTGAAATTAATGAAATTAAAAAATATGAATATCCTAGCCTTTCATCATGACCTTTGTGAGTTTTCAAGCTCTTTGTAAATATCCTAAAATATCTCATTTTGGATATCCATGCCTATTCGTTCAAAATCATTATTACTAGACAAATATTAACTCTACTACGGTTATATTTGACTCACTTAGGATAGGTTTGAACCAATTACAAGCCTTAACTTCACCTTGAATCATCTTGGGTTGCGGTTATTTCCTAAGCCTATAAATACAAGACCTTCCCTATTGAATCCAAAGCTTAGATATTGTAGAGTTATAATGTATGTTTTGTTGCATGAGATTCATATCAATAGTTTTATAATGCCAAAATATTGAGCCAAGCAACATAAATACACATCAAAGATAATAGTGCCAAGGAGATAAGGAGACAACAAGCTTCATTTGATAAGGACTCTTTGATGCACAAGTTGAGCAAGCCACTCAATAATGCATTTGAAGCTCCTAAAGAAGGTAAAGAATTTGTTGTCCTTTGCATTTTAGTTGTGCTTTCATTTGTATTTTGTTACTAATATCCCTCTAATTTATAGGTTTGGAGTGTAATTATTGGTGTTTTATTATTTTATTTTTGTTACTTAAAATAACATATTACTAACCTCCCTTCTTGGATTCCTATGATCACAGTAGCATGTTCATTATAGTGGCCACTACAAATGCCTCCATGCTCTTGTTTGTTAAGAGGAGGTACATCTTATTTCATAACATAATGGATCAAAGTACCTTTAATATTGTGATAATATATTATTTTGTATACAAATACATAATTAAAGTCTTATTTATGAATGTGAGTCTTTTCATGGGAATCAAAGTTCAGAGGATAAGTTTGATGTCCAAGAAATTAAATAATATATTTATACCATGGGCTTTTTCAAATGGTGATGGCCTCAATGTTGTAAATGAGTGAATATTATGGTTTAAGAGAATATTGGATTTTATTTTTTGGATAATAAAAGTGGGATTGATAAGAACTTGATGAAGATGAAAAAGAGATTCTGAAGAAGCAAAAAAATTGGCAATAGAATTTTGATCTCGGGGGATAGGCTTGATGGTAAAAGGAAAAATATTTGGTAAGGGTATTTTTTATTTGACGATAATAAATGAGATTCTCATTTTTTAATTATAATCACCATTGACTTCATGTAAAATGATTTGGGAGTCACCTAAAACATGTAGATATGCTATATCTAAATCATGGGCTACTCACATACCTAGAATTAAGGCTTTGTATTCCACCATGTTATTAGTGACATCAAAGGTGAGGAAAAATTCCAATGGGATAATTTTACAAGAGGGATCATAAGGATACAACCTGCCCCATCTCCTTAAAGACATTTAGTACCATCAAAATGAAGGGTCCAAGTATCTTTGTGTAGATTGATATTAATATTAGGAAGTTCTTCTATAACTAGTTTTGGTTTAGCAGTATTAATAAAGATAGAAGACTCTTCTATATTACTTACTTCAAGGTCAGTATTGAAATTATGGAAGTAATATTTAAGATACATGGCTTGGTTGAGATCTTAAATATAGAGAATATTGTCATCAAGAAGACTATCTTGAAGGTGGTAGATAGCTGGGATTGAAGTTGTGGCAAGTTAATCAGAAATGATTTGTCCTTTAATATATTTTTGTGTAATAATGTGGAGACAAAATTCCATGAGGACTATCCACTTGACAATTCTATTTCCAAGAAGAAAGTCTTTGGAAAAAAAGTGATGAATGGGATCAAAATGAATAATAATGTAAGCGGTTTGATAAAGCATGTAATGTCAGAACTTTTTAGTCAAAAAATATATGGTGATGTAATCACATTTCAAATTTTTATAACATTTCTCATAATCAATGAGGCCTCAACTGATATAGTAGATAAAAAATTCCCTTTTAGTATCATCTTATTGGGAAAGCATTACACTAGCTACTATGGGTATGGAAGAGGTATATAATATTAATATTCAATCATTTGAAGGTGGATAAAGAGTAGGTGGGTGAAGTAATGATTATTTAATATTAATAAATTCTTTTTGATAGGGATCCATCCAATATAGGGCATTACCTTTACTAATAAGAGAATTGATAGAATAGATATGGTAGTCCATTTTAGTGATGAATTGTTTAATTTACCCAAGTTTACCAAGGTAAGTTTGAATAATTAGAATGGATAGAGGGATGTACATGTTCATTATAAAATTAATCTTGGTAGGATCGACATCAATATCATAAAGAGAGATTAAGAATCTTAATAATTTGCCAGATGTGACACTAAAAACACATTTTTAAGGATTCATTCTAACATTATATTTAAGGATACAATTGAATATGATATCAATATTAGAAATATGAGTTTTACAAAGTTTGGATTTGGTGATGATTTCATCCACATAGGTATTTACAATCTTGTGAAAAATATCATGAAAGATGTGAGTCATCACCTGTTGATAGGTAGATCTAGAATTTTTAAGGTCAAAGGGAATTTTAATGTTGCAATAGGTGCCCCACTCTATGGTAAAATGTATATTATGTTGGTATTTATGGGAAATTTGAATTTGGTTATAACCTATAAAACCATCCTAAGAGACAATATTTCATAACCAACAATGGAATCAATGATGGCATTGATAGAAGGTAGAGGGAAATTATCCATGGGATAGGCAAGATTAAGATTATGGAAATAAATGTATATGACAATGACCATGGTGAATTTATTTTGAATAGGGAATATGTTGGAGAAACATTCTAAATAATCTAAAGGTTTGATAAATTTATCATCAATAAGCTTGATAATTTCTTTATGGCATGAAGGGGAAACTTCTAGTGGAAGTTTTTATTACTTTTGACACATGTGTTTGGAATTGGGATACGTGATAATATTGTATACCATGATGTTGGTCAATACCAAACATTTAATCATAGGACCAAATAAAGATCTTATGATATTTATCAAATAATAAGCTAAAGTTATCATTTTCATTTGGTGTGAGTTTGTGAGAGACTATAATTGGTTTAGGGCATGAAGGGGTACTATAGTCAATTCAAGTAGTTTATTTATTAAGCATAGCATTTACATCTTGGAAATGATATGGTGCATTAGGTAAAGATTAAATGTGATTTGATTTAGGGTAGATGTTATCGATGAAGTTATCGAAATAAGGGGCTTTCTTCTTAAAATTTTGAAATTTTTGATAGTGTCAAGGGAGTTGAGGTTATCAGGCATGAAACAATTAAAGAATGGATTAATCAATAGTAAAGTATGAAGAGGATAATAATACTCTACATATAATTTGAGATCAAGAATTTAATTACCATGGTGATTATATCTAGAGTGTATTTGACATACATCTGTGGCCTTGGCATCTAATATGATTTTGGGAGTAGGAGTAGGGGAAGATGGTTAATTAGATGTGATTGGTTTGTCATTAATTTTATTTATGTGGGAAGAATTAGATGTAAGGATGGAATATATAGGTGGTATATAAGATGTAAGTATTGATGCAGGTTCAAAAGGTAGGATTTGTTCTACCACCCAAGGAGTATCAATAAGTAGATAATTAATGAGAGGTACATGAACTTCAAGAGTTAATTCAAAATTAGTGGAAATTACATGAAAATCATGGTTGAAAGCATGTATTTGGACTAAATTTTTCTAATAATGTTGAACATCGAGTCTCATGATTGAGCTTGGTCTATGTAGTTATCATCATAGGTTGGAGAAATTATACATGCTTGAGATTCAAGAGAAGTTTTAGAAGGGGAGATACCTAGATCACTAAATTTTCATGGAGACTTTTGTCACTCAATATTTCACCCTAGAGAGGTTATTCAATCCTATTCTATATTGAGTGAAACACTAGATTACATCTAGGTTTATGGGTTGCCTATAGCATAGGTAAACCTCTAGGATTAAGGGTTATCTCCCTAGATTAGTATTTTATAGATTATCACCTATACTACTTGATTTCTTGAATGAAAAGGAATAGAAGGAACACAAATTTACTTATGCTAATGAGGTGATATAATAGATAAATCTCCACTAGGCTAACATATACTTTCACTATGAAACAAGACTCATAACACTAGTCTCAACATCCTAGATTAATCTAACATAAGTATTTCAAACATGGAGGTGATATACATTAAATTCTCAAGTTGGGTGAAAATGAAGTCAGATCGTAGATGCTAATGATACTCCTTATACTTAAAAATAGAAAAATACATTAGCTAAAATTCATGTGACCTATTAGAGGGAGAACTACTTGCATCAAACATGGAATAGCAAAGAGAAATCATAGATAAATACTTATCACTTGACACTTCATTAGGCACCACTTCATACTTTTAGGCAAGAAGATATGAAATCAAAACTAGATTATAAATCTTTATTTTAAAGGCAAATATAGTATTCAAAATAGTAGGGCTTCTCCATACTAGGTGTGGATCTATTTACAAAGATAAAAAGGCTTTCATTTATAGAGCATATGAGAGGTGAGAGAAGAAGGGAAGTAGAAAGGTCACCAGACCAAGTATAAAGACATGGAAACTAGTTGTATTTCAAGAGAATGAAGTAGAAAAAGAGGTTAGGAGATTGTCATGGACATGTATCTATTAGAATTGCATCCTTCTCCTAAAATTGGTGTAGATAATTTATTGGCCTTCTTAAAACTACTCTCATGATGAAGCATTACCTGACTTGTTTGAAACTATCCAGGAATCCCTAACACATATGCAATGCATTAGGTAGGTTGGAAACAAGATGTGACAATCTTTAGATATATTCCTAATTAATAGCCTTCCTCTTGACACTTATGTTTACTATCTACAATCACTTACTATCCTTCTTGGCTTTAAGCTTCACATTTGTCATCAAGGTGACTAGTAGTTTCATGTAATCAAAAATGCATCATGTCTATAAATAAATCTTTGCTTGAGGAATATAAGACATACCTACACTTATGATTGGGAATACATTTTTTAATCAGGAGCATGACTAATATGGGGATCTGCTAGACCTAATTAGGGGATCACCTATCATAATACACCATGTAAGGTAGGGTTCCAAAGCCTATAATCTAAATTAATCATGCAACAACCCTAAAAGAGTCTTAAGTTTTTATATTTTACTAAAGTCTAATAAACAAGAAATTAAATATAATCTATTGTTTCAAAAATCTTAGGGCAGAAAGTGGGGGTTAGAAACAAAACAAATTACTAAACTAAACATGCATATAAGACATATACTCATGTCAATGTATACATAATCTTAATTCAAATAAGATAGAATCATAATTGCATTACATATCTACTCTTATAAAGGGGAAATAAATTTAGGAATATTTATTTTGAAGATAAACTTATCAAACCTCAATCTGTCCCTTGGCCAAGGTGCTTTGTAAGAGATTGTTATGGTATGTAAGAATAATAAAGATAAATCAGCTCTAGGTTACACAACCTATCTATGCATCCAAAAGACTTTTCCACAAGACAAGATCCATATCTTCAAAGAAAGTATGGAACCCTAAGCTTTATTCCTCAAGTAGAATGGTCAATAAGTAGATGTTCATTCACACTTATTATCCTTCACTTCTCTTTTTTTAAAAGGTTGAAAATGAACATGTATATATAGGTGGACCTTACCCTAAATCATCTAAAAAACATTGGCTATACAAGGTCAGCCATGGTCAACCCAATATGTTTTTGAAGATAATTCACTAGGTCTAAGCTAGGTTGGTCAAAAGTCTAACAAACCCAAAAAGTGAAAAATACCCTTAAACTATAAAAGGCTGGCCATGGTCGAAGCAATATAATCAATAATCCAAAATGGAATTAAGGCAAGAAGAGGAGGATGGAAAGAAGAAAATTATTGGAATGGGTAAGGCTAAGAAGAATAAGCTTTGGGTTAATGATTTTAGGAGATGAGTGTGTAGATGGCAAGTGGAAAAATGGACAACAATCTTATGAAGCACTGATGGTCTGCCCACCCTTTCTTGGTGCACCCCTTAAGGAATACACTAAGATAGACTAAGACTCGATAGGTTCTTACAAGATACAAAGTGTCAATAATCAATTAAATTTTAAAAATATTATGTGTATACATATGCCCCACTCAAAGCTCATCACATGTCACATAAGTGCAACACAAGATGGTGCTTTGAGATAAAACATGATAACACACAATATTGATGCTAAGTAAAGTGTAGTAAGTAGAAAATGAGATAAAATAAAGGACAAAATTGAAAAACACATACCTTTATTTAACTTAGTTTTGTAGATAAATAAGTAGAATTTAAGAGAAAGTGAAAGCATCCAATGAGAAGAATAGTAGGTGAACTTATAGAAGTTAGTGCAAGAAAATAGCCAAAAATTAAAAAAATTAGAATATAGGCATATGATAGTGAAAAATAATCTCTACGTCATCACGAATCCAACAAATTCTATGGATTTGAAAATTGATGAGTAAAAACAAAGATATAGATAAAATAAGGAATCTATAGAATAATAATTGAAGAATTTGAATTGCTAAAAAGTGTTTTTAAATAAGGGAAAAGATAAGTCATTTGGTATGTTGACTTTCAAAGGAGAGAAAAAAGAGCTCTAGAGACTAGATGAGATAAGATGGTGAGGAGATGATAGGCTAGATAGGGAGAGGCTCCAGAGGTGGAAGCGGGTGTACAATAGGAGAGTAGCTATGAATCTCAAATGAGTTTTTGAAATTTATATTGAATTAAGTGAATTTTTAGTAATTTATTATTGTAAGCATTTCTATATATCAGAGTGAGACAAAATTAGATTCTAGGGGTATAAAATAGGAAGATGGGAATGAGTTTAGAAGAATTAGGAAGAAATAAAAAA
Source organism: Torreya grandis (assembly GCA_037957365.1). Classification (NCBI taxonomy): domain Eukaryota; kingdom Viridiplantae; phylum Streptophyta; class Pinopsida; order Cupressales; family Taxaceae; genus Torreya; species Torreya grandis. The sequence goes on along the minus strand of JARHVA010001165.1, from coordinate 1,230,458 downwards.
AATACACTTTTTTAAGAAAATTTAAGGGGTCGACAGGAAAAATGAATTGGGTCAATGTAGTCGACCCAATAGGGTAAAATTGGGTAGAATCCATAATACTAACCTAGTATGTATGGGTTGACCCCATATGTTATATAGGTTATTACCCTAATGTAATTTTCCAATTTGTTCAAAAGGTTCACAATGATAATGCAACACTAGGAATGGGAAAATAAGAGGGTTGACAAAGATTTTAGAGTTAACCAAGGTAAAAATAAGGAAATTTTGGTCAAACTAGTTTGACCAAAGAACTAGAATGAGCATAAAAAAATATATAGAAGGTTGAAAGAGGGATATAATGGCTTCAAATGACTAAAGGTGGGCTAGAAGGACCAAGTAGGATAAAAATAGGGTAAAATGAAAAAATGAATAAGTTTAAAAATATTTATGCTTTTTTATGTAAAAATGTAAAAAGAATGTATTTTGACTATACATGACATGAAAGAACCAATACATCCTTTGTTATTTCTTGGTTACAAAGATGATGAAGGTTTTAAAGATTGGTGGATATGACCTAGTTAAAAACATTATTAGAGTGATTACTAGATAGAGTTATGTATATACTAGTATCCCTAGGACTAGGAGTTATAAATAATATGTGTAGGATTCCCATGAGTTTAGATCTATTAGTCATGTTCCTAAATTGATGGGAAGACTAACTAACACCTTTATATGGGAGGTGTATATGGATGTGATAGAGGTATACATCACACTATAGGATGTTGATGCCATCCTTGAGCTAACCATAATAATAGCATTGGTAACCACATGGATACTAGATAACATAGAGGAGAGGAGAACCTTAGCCATGTGGGTTATAGGCTTAGAGATTATTTTGAAAAGATAGAGAGTTATTATAGATGATGTATATACATCAAAGATTCTAGATATCTAGAAAGTTATGATAGGACTTGTGACATAGTATGTGTTATGTCAAAATTTAGATCGTAAGGTACTACTATTTGTGGTAGCCTTGAGTAAGATGATGTTATAAGAGTGAGTTATATATGATCTAGGATCTATCATTTGGTTTTAGGTCATACATGATATGTAAGAGATGTTGTTTAGAGGTAAGAAGACCATGGGACTAATTATAATACTAAAATATTATATTTATGAGAGGTTTCTTATGAATCAATCGGTTTGGTTACCCCATGTAGTTGATGATATGTCACCTCAAGTGTAGATATGGGGAGAAGACTAGGTAGCATGGACTATTCCCCATGTGGTAGTGCTACATTCAGTGAGACATCTAAACATAGTGTGGTATCCATATGGATACATAGAGACTACATAGGTGATCTAGTATATAGTTACACCACCAACATCTAGGATAAAGGTTATTAGACACTACATGTGGTGGAGAGAGCTGCATCTAAAGGCACAAGTGTTAGGATAGATGGGCCTTCCTCATTTAGTGACAATGATACTAATGTTTGAGTAGTGATATTGACATGTGAGGGAGCCATGGGGTAGGAGATGATTAGGACCATAGATAGTGATATTGACACTCAAACCATGTCATGAGCAGCCATGGACTAGTTAAACATAATGGGGAGTAGAGTAGGAGGATAGGGAACTAAAGGTAGAGATACTAGATGTACCACTACCAATTCTATAGTAAGAGGAACTATGACCATAAAGAGAATGAAAATGATGGAGGTATCAAGAGATAGTAGAGATCAATGTCATCTTTGATAAACCAATAAAAGGGCCAAAGGAGGGATTGATGATACAGAGACCACTCAGGTGTAGGCTGAGATGAACATGAGCTATGATAGAGGGATTTGAGTTAAAGAGGTGACTTATAGATGAGGTAATAGGAGGATGTGCATATGGGGAAACTATGCTAGGTGATCACATAGATGGCAATACCATAGTAGTTGAGACATAGATAGGTAAGAAAATATGGTTAAGTTATTATTTTAATTTTTTATTTGGAAGTAGATATAGATATTTTGAGATATAATAACGATCTAATATACATATAGTATGATTTTTCAATTGTATTTATGGATGAAGATGAGATATGGGGGTTCCTAGTGAGGGGATCACTCCATGACATCCTATATGATACTCTATAACCATATGATCCTACTATATTGGATGATCTGAGCGTATCATCTTCCCTAGCTTAGGTGAGCTAGTTTAGACTAGTTGTAGAAGTAACAATACAACTATAGGCATAAAGAGAGAGAGAGAATGTAACCACCAATAGAGGTGGGTGTAGGTCAGATGTAATCATGGTATCCCATATCTAAGGAGAGAGCTAGTCATCTAGCTATAGTGGCATAGATGATATATATCCAAACTCAATTGATGTAGTCATAGGTGCAAGTAGTGTACATATAGGTACAGGTAGAGGAATTGAGATTTTGGATGGCCTCTTTACATCATACTCTTTAGAGGATTTAAACTGAGGCCTCAATAGGAAACATGGCTAGGCCATGAGAGAAACAATATGGGACCCAACCGTAGATCTAGAGCATTTATATAGGATTATATTTATTGTATCAAATTCTTGAGATATATGTTTTGGATCATTTTAACATTTTTTTTTGTTGTGTATGCTTTAATTTTGGTTTATTATGTTTGTTTGTTATGGTTGTGGTTATGGATGCTTTGGATATATTTCTTTCTATCACATGTATTTTAGCTTTGTTGTATATGTTATAGGTAATATATGAGATGTAGTTTCTTTTCTAGCATTGTGAAAAACATATGCATGGTTAAAAAAATAGGCAAAAAGGACTTAGAAAAATATAATCAATTAATAAAATGTACTAAGCACTATTTTAAGATGGGAAATGTGAAATAACAATAAATGACTAAATATAAAGAATAAATAAATGGAAAAACAAAATAGTTAAAAAGGAATTTTTTTCTTAAACCAAAGTGAAATATTTTTGCAACAAATTAAAACAAGTAAAATCATACTAATTCACATTGGAAAGTATGACAATAATATAATAAAATGAAAGGTATGTAAAAGGGCACAAAATGGTATAAAAAAATCAATTAAGTTAATCAATCATATTAAATCATGTTGGGATGTATAAAATAAAAAAAAATTATAAAAAGATTGGTCTAAAATTGATCACACTAATTCAAGTTTGGAAGTATGAAAAATTCAATATATGGTTGAATTCTTACATACACTCAAAAAATAAGTAGATAAAAGTGAAAGAGAAATGAAGTAATCATAAAACACACTAAATCAATATGGGAAGCATGTCAATGATGTGTAACTTCATAATTAATTGAATATTATCTCATATTTGAACTATTTAGTTTTAGATTGTGACTTAGGTATTGGAAAATTTTGTGAGGAATGTCAGGTCCTATCCATAGTCTTACACTACAAATCACAAATATAGAACCACTATGGTGTAAAAATTAGTAAAAATTAGGTAATTAAGGATGTGTGTAATATGAAGGAAAATATGGTAATTTGTGAGGATGGTCAGGTCCTATCCATGATCTTATAATATAACTCATAAATGATATCCTAAGGGGAGTGATCAGTAGACAAAATAATATTTTTAAAAAGGAAATATGAGGGATATAGGTAATGAAAAATGGATTGTAAAAATCAAGACTTGGGCATCTTTTGAGAAGACCTTAAGAAATAGGAGGCATACTAAGTACATGATAAGACACTAAGTGATTAGTGTTCATCTATGTACAAAGGAAACCTATTTGATATAGATACAAAGATTTATAGGTAAATAAACATGATACTGAGATCAAATCATAAAGGTATATTGGTACTATGAAAATTAAAATAGACCTACCTTCCCATGATGTGTTCCCCATTCTTTAGGATCCCTTACAGAGCTATTGGTGTACTATGAATATTAGGTACTTGGATGAGAAAGTAGGTATCACTGAAAGATTTTTTATTCCCCTTTTCTAATCCAATATCCTACCACACCCCAAAGGACCTAATATCTATCATGAGGCAAATTTTGGAGTTTGAGATTCAATGAAAGGAAAGAGATATGCTTTGACTCACATCTTTTAGTGTGATTTGAATTTTAAGAATATTTTTTCCTTTTGATATCATTGCCTTTTGGATTTTAAATTTTAATGGATTTTTAAAATTCCTCTCCTCCATACAGACTTATAATGGCCAATCATGAGAGATGAAGTGATACACACAAATTAGTTTTAGGATAAGGTTAAAGTAAGTTAAGTAACCAAAGACGAAGACTGACTAGGACACTTAGGCTTGACAATAAAATAACATGTGATCTCAACTCTCAACTATGTATATGTTTAGTTTGTGGAAAAGGGAAAATGGAAAAAGGAGATATTAACGATTAGGATTTTTTTCTAACTAATCACATGGTAAAAGGGAGATTTTTTTCTATGAATCTAGAGATGAAATACTACTAATGTCTCATTAATCTTTAATGAATGTTGGGCAAATACTTATTTCTAATCTCCTCCATAAAAAAATTAGGAATGCTAGATATATCATTATAAGGAGGGAAATTAGGTAAAGGATGGTCAATAAAATTCATGGGAGTAGGCTCTAAGGGATATGTGGGAATCACCGGTGAAGAAGGATCCATAGGTGAAGGACTCATGGGTGAAGAAGGATCTAAAAGTGAGGGAAAGTATATAGGTGAAAGAATCACAAGTGGAGGCACATCAAGTGGTGAAGGGACAACAAGAGATGATGGTACCATAGGAGGTGGATCCATGGGAGAAGAAGAAGGAACCTTCTTGTCAGGATGACCTATGGGAGGAATGATATAATGTTTGAGAATGGCTATAAGGTGATACTTGAGATGTTGTTGAAGGATGCAACAATGATAAATTTAATGAGTGCCACATAGATGCCATAGAAAATATACCTCACCATACTTGGGTAGATTTTTAGGAAGTACCTTTGGGGGAAGTATGGATTTGTCTGATGATGGGGAAGGACACATTATATCAATATATTATTAGAACTTGTGACAATGGGTGAAAGGATGATTATCTATCTTATGGAAGCAACACATATTCTTGTGATTAGTTTTAGTATAAACAATCATGAAAAGAGGTCAAATAGGAGTGGAAGAAGTTGGAGAACACTCATCAACCCATTTTGTGGGTAGAGGAGCCATCTTAGGCAAAGGAAGTAAACCATCACCAAAGGAGGTTGATGATGAAGAAAGAATGGGATAAACTCAATACAAGGAGTAATAGCATCAAAAATAGGGGTAATATCAACAATAGTAGGAAAAAAATAGGCTTTAATATAGTGGGAGTGGGAATAGGCTCAACTATAGCTGAATCTACTGAGGGAGGAGTAGGATATATAAAAGGTCTAAGGAGAGTTGTACTAGCCTCAGGGGTAAACTTGCTACAAAGGTCAGGGTACCTAGAAAAATGGTAAGGACTAATCATAGCATCATAAATCAGTATATTCCTACATGGTTCCTTAGAAACTAAAGGTTTTAGTGCCATCTCTACCCTATGAGAAAGGGGGAAAATACAAACATCAAGAACTATAAGTGAAGGAAAATGATGAGATGCACAGAAAGACTTAAGTAAAGAAGAATGTTAATAGATAATCTTGGCATCACATGCCTATACAAGACCACATAACAATGGTCATCTAAGGAATAACCACCATCATAATCTGAGGTGTGAATATTAATGACATGGGTAGGGATAACCTTATCATCTGATGAAGTATGGTGAATACAATACATAGTCTTGGTTAATACTATGGGAATGTCATCACAAGGAGGTTTGTGAGAGTAATGTTGTAAAGAAACATGAAGCTATAAGATGAGATGAGGTGAGAGATCAAAAATTTTAATCTTGATGTTAATCTCATCAAGATCAACATCATCAGAGTCTAAGAGATTAGGAGGGTGTTACCAATGAGCTCAGGATGCCTATTATAACCTTGAGTTAAATTAATATGAAAGTTGAGACATTAAGACTCATAGAATGTAATGCTTGGTAAAGGCTCAAGAGTAGGAAAATTGAAGACACCATGATCATGAAATTATTCAAAATTCTAAGGGTTAGTGTCACCTTGAATCCTGTAAATGGCTCCATTGTGAGGGTATTTAATGCTTTGGCAAGTAGAAGAAGCAATAACTCTCATATAGTGAGTCTATGGCCTACCCAACAAGATGTTATAAGAAAGGGGGAAGTTAAATATAATAACATTCACATGGATGGTGATATGTGGGAAAATAATGGGAAGCCACACACAACCTAGAGGAGGAATTTTCCTTTTATCATATCCTTGGCATGTGTTATATTTAAAATTTAGATTGTATTCAAAATATCTAAGATTTTTAATGGAATAAAGAGAAACAACACACGTGTAAGAACCCTTGTCAATCAATGCATTATTAACTTGAATATCACTTGTTTAGATGATAATAAATAAGGGAGAATCATCTGGATGAAGCATAATATCATTGATAATCATAGAATCTATGGGAAATTTTAAATAAAGAGATGTGTCTATAGTTTCATCAACATTGATAAACATGTCTTCACATTGTTGTAAAATAATATCATTAGATCCAGATAAAACTACCTCACATCCTACTAGGGGAGGATAAAAGACATTCATCTTGAATAATAGTTACATAATATGGTTTATATGATGGGGAGAAGTCCTCATAAGCTTAATGAATGAAATTTTATATGGGATATTAGTGAGCTCCGCAATGGGATCCCACTCATCATAATCCATAGGAATGTTGTTAGATATAAGTGCATAATGATTAAGGAGGTCCTATAAAGGAGGATCCAAAGTGCATTGGAATTTTTGTTTGTAAGAATAATAAGAAGGAAGTTTAGAATAAGGTGGTAAATAATGTTGATATAATGAACTAGTTTATTCAAGTTGATTTTGAGAATTGGAAGAAGAAGTGTTAGTAGAAACTTGATTATCATTAACATTAAAAGATGATGGACAAGTGGTATAAATATAATGGGAAGTGTTATGTAATGGATAATCATAAATCAAATCATTAAAAGTAATAAGTTTGTCTTTCCCCAACTCATTTAAATGAGTTGGAGAAGAATCTTGGATAACATGATATGTTCTAGATGAAGGAGGAGTGTAGATAGGTTGGGAATCAATAAAAGCCACCACCCTTCACATATTAGTCATTATAACCACATTCTCTTTAAAATTTGGTTCAACAAGACATTATACATTATTGGTGGAAGGGGTGTGCTTGTCTTGAGTGTTTTTAATCAGTTGATGATTATAGAGAGGGTATTTTTAAATAGCTAAATGAACATTTGCTTGATTTAAGGCTTGAGTTTTGTCATGTGTTTTACAGTCCTTAAAATAAATTCCATAAGCTTGTTGATGCTTGTGAATGATGGAATCATGATCAAAATTAGGTCCAAAAATAAAATACATACCTAAATTAAAAAATTATCTATAGCTCTCACAATAATGACTCCAACTAGTGTGAAACCAACAAAAAAATTTAGGATCATACCATGATTTCATAGGATGAGTAGGGTCAAGATGTTATGGAAGAGGCCTAGGTAGATGCTTAAGCAATTCATCTAAGGATAGAGGTTTGTGAATTTTAATGTTATTTGGTGAAGTGAAATTAGGATTAATATATTGTTGATAAGGGGGAACTGGTTCCAAAGATTGGTTAAGAATGATATCTTGAACATTGTGAATGCTATCATAAGAATTTATAATGCCATCATTGGTAATATTATGATTTTTTTCTTTAGTAATTGATGAGGACCTAAAAAAGGTTGGGGTGGCTCAAATTGATTCATAAGGAAATCTTGTCATTTAGCTTGGTAAATATCCTCTTCTAATGTATGTGGAGAGAGGTTGTGAACTTGACATTGTAATTTAAGAAAGAGGGCACTAGTAAAGAGATGGAAAATATTATCATTGACCATGTTATGTTCACATTTGTTTGATAAAGTCTTCCATATTTTAACAAAGGCTTGAGTGGTTTCATTTTCATTTTATTTTCAAATTATCAAATGGGTGAATTTTTTTTCAAGAAGATCACTAGTTTAGAATTCTTATACTAAAGCATTCACTAAATCTTCCAAACTATTAATGGAATTTGGTTTAAGTGAATTATACCAATCCAATGCATCACTTGTGAGGGTTTTATATACTATTTTGGTAGCAACAAATGTGTTTAATTTAACCCAATCCTTATAAATATTTCAAAATGTCTTAAGATGAAGTGTGGGATCAGTTGATCCATTATAATAAATTATAGGTGTTATACCTCCTATGTCAATGTTAGCAATTTGAGTAGTAAGAGGTTCATTTTGTAGATGATTGATGGTTTTGTTGACTAAAGAAGGTTGGGGAATGATATTTACTTGACAATATCAAAGAGGAGGAGGGGGAACAATTTGGTTATGTGTGCCCCAAGCCATTGGTTGTGGATGAGATTTAAGGTGAAGAAGATGGTTTTGCATTTTTATCAATTAATTTGTATTATGATCTTGAAATGTATTCATTTGGTAAAAAGTTTGCAAAAAAATTTGATGTGTTTGATTAGCATTAGTAGAAGCATTAGGATTGAAATTAGAGTTAGTATTAGTGGCTTGGGTGACACTATTAGTATTGATAGGATCTTGAGAAGAATTATGAGAATGTGATGCACTAGTGGAAAATTTTGCTTGTGTAGTAAAAGATGGACTAGTGAATGGTTGAGAGGAAGAAGCACTAAAAGCATGATTGCCTTAGGTATCAAATAAAGAACTAGTATATAGATTAAGGATATTGGATCTTAAGAGAGGCCCACTAGATGTAGAACCTACCATGTTATTTGATACACTAGGCATAGAGGTTGAAGAAGTTAAATAATAATAGGTCATGGTATGAAAAGGCATCATAATAGAAAGAAGAGGATGAGAATCAAAGAAAGTGGTAGCCCCAAATCTAGTTGAGAATGTAGGAGTAGGTGAATGAGGATCTTAAACTTGACAACTAATCATAAGATTATAAATGGTATAAGGATCCTTTCCTTGATGTTGAGGAAATTTAGAGATAAAAAAAAGCATTTCAAGAGAATACTCTAACTAAAGTTTATATTCTAATGATAAAAAAGGATTATGTTGTGAAGAGGTATTAGGAGGGGTCACATAGTTCATCATGTGAATGGTAATATGAATATTACTAGAATTTAATAGAGGATCCTTACTTTGTCTATGAGAGACCCTATGAGGATTGATAAAATTCATCATGTTTATCGATTGTAGATCAATGTCACTATCAAATATAATGTTCATGATGAAGGGAAAGGAAGAAAGATGAGAAGGCAAAGAACCAAGATTTGACTAAAATAGTACAAGGTTGATTGGGTCAACTTAGCATAAAAATAGGGACTATAAAACTATACAAGGTTAACTAGATCGATCTAGTATAGTGCATAGAGACAAGAATAAGAGGTAAAAGAGGTTATAGATAGTACCAGGTCAAATGTTACAAAAAGGAATAGGATTGACTGGGTTGACCAAGTATAGTAGATAGGTAAAAAGAAAATGTTGATAACAAGTTATGAACTAAAACAAGACAATTTTTGTAGCTAATCTAGGAAAGTAATAGCTAAAGAGAAATAAACAATCAATTAGATCAATGCTATCTAATACAATTGAGGCATACAAAATAAAACCTTTCACTAATGCTACCTAATGCAAGTTTTATACACATAATTGATCAAAGAGAGAGAAATCAACTTGAAAAGTAAAGAGCTAACTAATTGGTCAACCTAAGATGTTTAATTAGATTATTAAAACTATGATTTTAAATGTGATGGGAAGTTAGATGTAAAACAAGGAACTAGATATCAATCTAAATATGGTTTAAGATAGTTTGGGCTAAAAGGGAATATATTGGAAATGATACATGCTTGGTGTCAGGGCCTACCACCTCACTTCACACACCACAGTGATAAGGGTGTCAGGTACTTATCCAAAATATACTATTAACCATGATTTATACTTTACCAGAGTATCAAGTTGGCTTCCCCCTTGGTGATGAAATCCAAGTAGGTTGGCCTTGGGTAGACAAATGTTAAAGTGCATGTTTAGATTATGTGATTTTTTTATGTGTGCATAAAATATAAAAAGTGAAACTAAATGGCTAATTAAAAAAATCCTAATTATACTATGTGAACCATTATAAGCATGCAAGCAATAAAAAAATAAATGTGAGAACTAATTAATATCATATAGAGATTAATTCTAACTTGAACAACATATAGTGTTAACACTATATACATTAAATATATAATGAGGTTGACAAGGTCAAGGCTGTACTATGAAATCAAGGTCTAAAAATGATTAGGGTTGGTCATGGTCAACCTAGTTATTTTGAATAGCACATAGAACACAAAACTAGGTTGATAGGGTCGATCTAGTTGACTAAGTAGGGGCAATTTTGAAGACTATAAACTATGAAAGGAAATAAAATAAAATAAAATAAAGATAAAGAGAGATAAAAAGGAACCTTGGTGGATCAGAGATGTAGAGAATGAATGGTTCTAGTAAAAAACCATGGAATATACTTGAAAACTTTGTTAACTGGGTCGACTGGGTTGATCAAGATTTGCAAAATCCTTTTCTTGAGTGCCTAAACTATACAAGGTCAACTAGGGTTGACCTATTATTATAAAATAGATGCCTAAAAGTGCACAAGGTCAACTAGGTCAACCTATAGTCTAAACTATAAGTTTGAAATTCTAAAAACCTATACTAGGTCATTTGAGTTGATTTAGTTGCATGTTCCTTAAAACCTATGCAAAGAGTATAATTGGGTTGATAGTGTCTATCTAGTATGATAGATATATGATAAAAATAATGTTAAAAATAATGAAAGAAAGTGAAAAGCATATTGAAATGGTTAGTTTCATGTTAGGTTTACTATAATGTATTCAATCAAAAATGCATCATGTCTATAAATTATTCCTAACTCAAATAAGATAGAGCATACCTATACTTCTGATTGGGAATGAATTTGTTAAGTGGGAGCATGACCAATATGGGATCTACTAGACCTAATTATGGGATCACTTGTCATAATACACCATGTGAAGTAGGGTTTCAAATCCTATAGTCTAACATAATCACACAACAACCCTAAGAGAGTCCTAAGGTTTGATATTTCATTTAAGTCTAATAAACAAGAAAGTAAATCTAATTTAGTGCTCACCAAAGCTTGTGGAACAAAGTGGGGGTTAGAAAAAAAATAAACAACTAAATTAAACATGCATAGAAGACATATACTCATGTCAATGTATATGGAATAATAATGCATAGAAGAGGGAATCAAAATTGTGTCATCTATCTACTCTCACAAAGGAGAAATAAACTTAGGAATACTTACCTTGAATATGAACCTAAAAAGCCTCAATCTCTCCCTTGGATAAGTTGCATCAAAAGAGATTGGTAGGGTATGTAAGGATAATAAATAAAAATTAGCTCTAGGCTAAACAACCTATCTATGCATCCCAAAGACTTCTCCACGAGACAAGATCTGTATCTATAAATAAAGTATGGTACCCTAATCTTTATTATTTTAGTATAATTTTCAATAAGTAGATGTTCATTCACACTCATTATCCTTCACTTCTCTTTTTTTAAATTGTTGGAAATGAACTTTTATATATAGGTATATCTTACCTTAGATCTTCCCAAAAATTTTGGTTGTACAAGGTCAACCATGGTTAACCTAGTATGTTTTTGAAGATAATTCACTAAGTTTGAGCTAGGTTAATCGAAAGGCTAACAAACCCAAAAAGTGAAAAATACCCCTCAATTGTATAAAGTTATCCATGGTCAACCCAATACAACTGATACTCCAAAAGGGAATTAAGGAAATAAAAGAAGGATAAAAAAGAGGAAAATGACTAGAATGGGTAAGGTTGAGAAGAATAAGCCTAGGTGTAATGGTTTTAGGATATGAGTGTGTATATGGAAAGTGGAAAAAGGGACAACAATCTTATGAAGCATCGATGGTCTACCCACCCCTTTCTTGATGCACACCTTAAGGTATGCACTCAAAGAGATTGTGACTCGATAGGATGTTACAAGATACAAAGTATAAGTTATAAGTTTAAGTATAAGATAAAAAGTATAGGACCCCATATAACTCTGATCAAGTTATTTAGGTCTCATGCACATGGTTTTTATAGATGCAAGCACTTAAAGATGGCCTCTTGAGCTTTTAACTATATCTTGGATACCTCTGAAGTGAGTTTACACCATAAATGACCCCTCTATGTAGTTTCATGCAAACTAATGTTTCAAATCCATCCTAATATCTCCCATGGAGGTCATAAAATGGATTAGGAAGGTTACATGATGTTATAAGTGAAAGTGGAATCCATTAGTATTCATGCTTAGTTTAGGTCTAATAGGTTTAGATTGCTTTTCTTGAGTTTTTGACCACCTATGAATTTTTATTAAGATTGTAGGTTACTTTTAGCACTTTTTCATCCTTATATAAACCTTTTAATTAATTATAAAGTGCTTCATGGCTCCTCATATCATCCTTCTAACATTCACATAGTAAACCTATAGGGTGGTCTTGTCAATGAAGTGCTCTATATCTAAGATAAAATAGAGGGCACTTCCCCTATTTTCCTGGCCAAGTTGAGACCATGAGAGTATGATCTAGGTCATGATGATGTTATTCAAAAATTTATTTCACACTCATAGATCTCTCAACACCACAAATTCTATAAGATATGCATATTTGACTGATGACTGTGCACATAATTTATCTAGGCTTGAGAACCTTGAACTATGACTGTAGGCTAAGATCCTTACTTATTGAGAACACTTGGGAGTGTTTAATTACCAATGTGAGAGTGGTTTAACCTGGTCCATTCATCAGAAACCTATTCCAATCCTCTTAAACTTATACTCTCCATTTTCTTAGACTAGTGCATAGATTATGTTTACTATATCACTTGTAGGAGACAATCAAGGAGAATACAAAGGGGCCCTATAGGTAGTGATATATGCTATAACATTGTAATTTATGCCCTATTTTCCTCTTTAGGTCACTAAGACCATTATACACTTATATTATCTCATTCATACCCTAGGGTTGTACTTATTATCTCTCACCACTACCAATGTATTGTGGGTCTGTAGTTAGGCTATAGGTGACAATTTAGGAGAAATAAGGACTCATGTAGGTAATGACCCATGTCAAATAACTATATTTAAACTCTTTAAATTTATATTAAGGTAATTAGTGTCATATCTCACCCAAATAGGGATACTTTTTGTTGAGTCATACAACCATTGTGTCATTGTTGTGTTTTAAGACCGTTTTGTCTTCAAGAGTACTCTAGATTAGTAAAAGTCTATAGTAAAAACTTGCTTGAAATAGAAGCTTACTTACACTATCTTATCATGAAAAAAAACCACTTTATCATGTTAAAATGTAACTGCTATACTTATTCTATAGGACATAAGACATTTAGACTAACATACACCTCAAATTCTTCATCATACGATGGCATTGAGTATGGGCAAAATCCTCAATCAAAGAAGTTAAGGCAAAACTTCTCAATTACAATTTTTTTTAATTTATGGACATGGTTCTAGGTATATATTCAATGTAAAGGATTTACCATTGTCACCTTGATATTATCAATACTCTTAGACCTAATTAAAGTTATCAAATGAGTTCAAACATATTCATCTTAACACATTTTTACTTTCTTTAGGATTTAACTTAGGCCATTATTAGAGACTACCTATAGGTGCTACTATATATAGGACTATGTATGTTGAATTAGTCTTCACAACCACTCTCTAACCCATCTAAATAGCTCAGTCATAATATTTCTAGATTGAGAGTCTTCTAACCATCTTAAAACCTTCTCATTTCATCAACATGACTGGTCAGGGCTTAGTTTCACTTAACTATAGGTGATAGTCACAAGGAGATCTGATTATGTGTAATTCTAACTATATTATCCGCAAATTCTACTCTTTGAGACTAAAATTTAAAAATAATAAATAATAACCATGCTATTATATTTTGGAAATAACATATCACCTTTAATCTAAAACCATTTATAGTAAGGTGAAACTCTTCTATTGATAAAATATTATCTGTAGACTTCCATGGTATTTTCTACTAGAAAAATAAGATAGTTTTGCTCATTATTTGATATCAAAAAGTTCAAAAATGATTTAAAACCTTGTTATAAGGATGCTCATATCCTTCAATATCACATACACCACCTATTTTTCTTAGATCAATGTAAAGAGAGAAGAGAACTAAATCCATTAGGGATGTGCGAATAGATTAGAGTCACTAACACTCTTACCAATGGTTCATGAAGAAAAAATCACCAAAATTTGAAATATAAATATAAAGTTTGAGTATATATATAATAATACCACACATCAAGTGCCCTTGCTGTAACTCACCTCCTCATGTCTATACCAAGTGGAAACTAGTTGACCTTTTTGACTTTTACATTAGAGTGATGAGAAAGAGAGGTTGGTTTTTGGTAATTTTAAACCTACCAAAGCTCGTTGAGAATGGAATTGAGTTATAGGGATCTCAAGAGACACTTTTAAAGTCTTTCATATGCCATAACTATTATATAGGTTGTAAAACTACATAAAACCACCTGAAACTACCGAATATTCTTAAATGGATGTTTCACCTATAATTTTTTCGTTTCATAATAGTTATTTTGACATGTGGGTCATTAAATATCCTTTTAACACCTTCTTGTGTCATGAAAACTATACAAGTTCATTTAATGACTCAAAAGGTGGCCTAGAATGCATAAGACTAACTTAGACAAATATGACAAAGGCAAATCTATATGATTTGACCTCATTAAAGACTATAGGACCACTTTTCAACCTAGGAAACCCTATGCCAAATTTAACTATATAGGGGGTTGACCTAATTTGACTTGCAGTCAAATTATTCAATAGAGACATGATTTAAGGATCTTGGAATAATTTTTGCACTCCATAATCATTACATGTGAAGGCATATTCTAGGTAAGAGGAGTGATAAGAATTGCATGGAGGGGGTAAATTAGTGATCTCATCAATGAGAGGGAAAATGAAATCATGAGGTAGTAAATAAGGAAGAAGCCACTCCAAGATGTAAGGAGGTAACTTAGTAGTGTTGCAAGTATGTTAAAAGTCATTAGGTTCATCATCATCTGAATCAATAAGAGTGGCATGTAATTCTAGATTAATCTTGATGAATTTAGGTAAGGGAGAAGTATTTATTTTTGGAATGGTGGGATTGCGATATTAAGATTTAGGATTGGGAAGTTGAATACTCCAAGGGTTGGGATTGGCCTCATGTTTATACTTTTTTTCATTATACAATAACTTGATGTATTAGCTACCAAAAGAGGTGATACACCTCATTATATGAGTCCAAGGTTGGCCTAAGAGTATGTGTTAGTATAATGGAAAATCAGGGACCATATGATTAGTTTGGACACTTTTAGGCCTGATCATAAGGGGATTACAAATACAACCAAGTGGATTTTAATTAGTTTTATCAAATCCATGACAAGTTAGGTGGGTTTTCCTAAGATGATCCTTATTATATCGAAGTTATTGGATGACCCAAAAAAATGTCACATTAATACCATACCCTTTGTCAACTAAAAATTTATGAATAAAGGTATTATTAATGGCTATTTTAATGAATAGGGGTGGATCATGAGTGCAAAAAAGGATCTCATCACTAGTCATGTCTTCCTTAATAAATTCAATGGACGGTTTGATAGGACAAATGGATTTAGTGGTATACACATTGGTATGTTGAGGTTTAATAGAGGGTATTTCTTCATTTATAGAAGATGGAACATCAATTTCTTGTAATTGTTGCATGAAGAACTTGTGATGATAAGGGGAGGTATGAACTAAATCCATAAGGGAAATTTCTCAAGGCATAGAGTTGAGCTATTATATAAATTTTTAATGGGATTTAGAACAAGAAATAATGTGAGGTTTATAAGGTAATGTGATTTAAAAGGAATGGAAATTGTTAGGGGTTTGAAAGAAGGAGATGGTTCCTTATTGGCTTCCTAAGATGAGTGGTTATAGTATCTGTGAGAATTTTTTATTCCAATGAGGGATTCCTAAGTTTGGTGAAAAGAACTTTATGAGATGGTTTGGGATGATAATTTACCTTATCTTCATTAACATATTGAGAGTTATTATAATATTGGTCATAATCAGCATCAATGACATAAAAATCCTTGGTAGTTTGTTGAGGGGTAGATGTGGAGAAATAATTTTGACTATTAGAAGAGGAAACTTTGGGAGCTTATCTTTTTTGAGAATTAGTGTGGCATTCTTGATCTTGAAGTTGGATTATGGATTTGTGATTGAAAGAATCACCAAGCATATATGAGACAACAAATTTGGTAAGCCCTTTATAAGTTTCATGGAAATAATGAATGTCAACATAGAACCAACAAAATTGATTAGGGTCATACCATTTAGGAGGATTCTTAGGATAAGTAAAGGGTTTATAAAGGTGTTAATAATTGTTTCATTTGTGAAAACATTAATTTTATGTGAGAATATGGAATATTTTTAGCCTTGAAAGCACTTGGTTTGGTTTGATGAGTATTGTCAGTGATGCAATTGGTAAAAGTTTGAAAAAATTTGTTAAGGAATTTGGTATTAGGTTTTAATTACTTCATTAACAAGTCTTGACATTTGTCTTGGTCAAGATATTCATTAAGCATTTGAGGAGAGAAATTTTGAACCTTATATTGAAGAGGAGTTAAAGTAGTTATAAATAGTTTAAATAGATTATCATCAGTCATGTTATTTTTAAGCTTGTGGGATAAATATTTCCATCATTTGATGAAATCATGAGCTGATTTAGAGGGAGATTACTTAGCATTGATGAAATGGATAAGTAAATTTTTGTGAAGATCATTGTATTGAAATTATTTAACTAGAGGATTAACTAAATCCTCTAGTTGTCAAATGGATTGTTGGGAAAGTTGGTTTTACCATTCTAATACATCAATAGTGAATGTTTTAACAAGAAGTTTAGTGGTGTCAAAAGTATTAGTCTAGATCCTCTCTTTATAGAAATTTCCAAATTATTTAATAAAGGAGGTAGGGTCTCTAGTCCCATCATACTTGATATTTGGAGATATGTTACCAATATCAATGGAAATGATGAAAGGAGCTAAAGGCTCATTTTGGATGTTTTGAATAATCTTTTTATTCATGATAGTTTGGGGAAAAACATTTTGATAGGCATATCCAAGAGGTTGGGGACTAAAATTTTGATTAGTTTAAGGAGTGAGAACTAGAGGTTGATTAGCCATATTGATCAAATGACATTGTAATTTCATAAGTTAGGAGCTATTATATGTCTACATTATGTTCATTTGTTTCATGAATTGTGCAAGAAGTTGAGTCATATCAGTTGGTGGGTTGGTGTTTTTAGGAGGAAAACCCATATTGGTATTAAGAGGAAGGTTATTGAGAGGTGGATTACCAATGGGATTATTGGATAGAATTGTGTCAACCACTCCCACATTGTGTTGAAATGCTTGAAGATGAGTTTTGGCCATTTTGGCCCACATATCAAGATTTTCTTATAGTTGAAGGAAGAAGCTTGGCAAGGTCCTAATAAAGTAGAAGATTTAATGGCTTAAAAATGGGTCCAAAAATTAAAAGTGGAGGGATCCAAGTAGTTTTTCATGGTGTTCAAGCCATTTCATGAACAAGTCTAGAAGAGATAAAGGAAAAAGGCTAAGTTCAAAACCTCTATTTTGGCTAAGTCCTAACTTGGTATTTTTTTTGTTTCAAGAAAATTATCCACATGAAAAGGAGCTAAGTGCATTTATTTCAAGAAAATTGTTCATGTTTCTTTTGAACATTTTATCTGAAGCTAAGTGTTAATTCTTTCATGAATTTTATTTTGGGAATTTATCTAAGTGTTGGAATTATTTCACATAAATTATCTGAAAGAAAATTTCTCAAGATGGAATTTTTTGGGGAAAACACCTTAACAATTTTTCTAAAGACTTATTTCTTTTAGGAAAAGTGTCTATGCAAAAAAATTGAAGGACATTTTAGGCAAACAAAAGGACTAAAACAAAAGGCTTGAAGGGTATATTTTAGACAAAGTGTCTTATACAATTTTCCTAAAGGGTCATTTTTTTGGAAATTGTCCCCATACAAAGTCCTGAAGGGTCATTTTCTTCAAAAAAGTGGTCCAAAAAAAAATTCTAAAGGGTCACTTATTAGACCAAGTGTCATATTTTTTTTTTCAAAGGTCATTTTCTAATTTAAAATCTTGAAGAAAAGGGTTCTGACAAAAGGTACAAGGGCACAAATTCTTTCAAGAAAATTATCCAGGATAATTTTTCCTAAAGGTAGAATTATTTTAGAGAATTTATTCTGAGGAAAAATACTAAGTACATTTTATTTTGGGGAAAATGGTCAAGTATAAATCTTGAAGACATGAATTCTATCAAACATTTTATCTACAATAAATTATCCAAGGCAAAGATAAGTCAAACTTAATTCCTTTGAGTAATTTCCCATAACAATTTCTTTAGAATTTTTTTTTGATGCAAAAGAGATACAAATAAATTCCTTTAGAGAAAGTGGCTGAGACACAAAGTCCACAAAAAATGTCTAGTAAAAGGTTTGAAATAAATAGCCCAAGGAATTTTTGATCTAGTAGAGTGATGTTCACACAAGTGTCAAAATCAATCTCAATAGTTATCCATTGAGGTCCACAGATTAATGGTCACATAAATGTTGTTAATGTTCCTATGGGAATTAACTGATGGGTGTGTGAATATCAAATTTAAGACAAATAAAGTGACTATTAAAGTTTGAATATCCTAGTGATAGTCACATGAACATGAAATAAGTTCATGCATATGTTAAATATAGTTGTGCAAACATCAAAATTTGAGCTCATGAAATATATGTTTGCATTCAAAAATCATCAAAGGGATACTTGACTGAGTGTAGGCTTGGAAAGTGTCTAAATATTGGGTACCTAGATCAAATATAATCGTAAATAGTTAAAAATAAGATAATAGGCCCAAGAAAATCAATTGATCACATTCATTCACATCGGGCAGATCAATGGAGTAAGATGATTCAAGGGATAAATGATCCAAGTTAGTTTCTAATGGAAAATCAAATGAAGGTGAGCCCAAATAACTTAGATAGAGGTCAAAGGGTCAGTTTTTTACCAAGGAAAGCAAGTATGAATGGAATAAAACTCTAGCATTATCTAGATTGGACTAAGAGAAGATATTTTGGGAGTAAATAGTGTCATTAAGACTTTACGAGGGTTAATAAATGGGATATGGTAAGGGATTCACATCATTAAAACATAGTCATAATTCAATGAACCACCACTCAAATTATATATGGTGTAGCTATATCAGTTTTAAGATATGAGGATCTAGTCCTCATAATGAGTAATAAGTGGTAGATGGTGTGGAAAATGAAGGTGGACACATAGACTTCAATGAATTCATTTCTAGAGATAACTACATGAAATTGACTCTTATATCCATTATTTCATGCCTTGATAAACCAATAAGGAGCAATTAATAATAAGCCAAAAATATAATAAATTGATCTAATTATTGTAACTACATTGATGTTGGCACTTAGCCTAAAACAACTTGATCCTATCATTTCATTCACCATGGATCATCACTGAGGGAATAATGTGATGTTGTGATGGATTAAAATGACTTGGATCAATCAGGAAGCTTGAATGAGCTTAATTTATGGAGGCAGTTGTAACAACATTTTAAATGGATTTGATCTTATTTGAT
Organism: Torreya grandis; assembly: GCA_037957365.1. NCBI lineage: Eukaryota > Viridiplantae > Streptophyta > Pinopsida > Cupressales > Taxaceae > Torreya > Torreya grandis. The sequence continues at coordinate 1,210,599 of JARHVA010001165.1, read as the reverse complement.
TCCCTTTTGAGCACAAAATTCCATCTCTCTTTCTCTTATTTTCTATAAATATAGCATTAAATATATTATTAAACATCCCTCAAGATGGTATGATTAAACTCTACCAAAACTATATTTTTCACCTCTTAGAGTAAAGAATAGAGCATTTTATAGTTATTTACTAATCTATGTTTAGTGTTTTATGTTTGTTTAATATGAAAAAGTGATTGTTAGTTTCCCTTTATAGGTCCAAGATCAACCTAATGCTACCAAATTTATTTATAGGTCATATAATGCATCGTAGCATTGATCTCTCAAGGGTATAGTGTATTAATAAATGTAAGTGTCTTCAACTAGACCTTATTTTCATTGTTCCCTAGCTTGAGTGTATCAAACTAACCTCTATATGAGATATTATTGCATAAAATATTAGTAAGCATTACATTAGCTTCTTTCATAGTCCACTAGTGTGTTAAAGAGTTTTAGCTTAAGAGTGATCTGATAATTTCATGGTGCATCACCACATATCAAAATAGTTTTCATTTTATGTAAATCTATTAACTCTTTTCACCCCAACTAGTTTATGTCTTAGAAAGAAATGTCTAGATTATCATATCTAGGGACCTAGGCTAATTAAAAAACCTAGAGGTATGGTATAAATATAGGCATCCCATATCCTTAGACCATTCCCATATTATTAGAGGTATGGGTCAAACTTGAACAAATCTAACCTTTATTGGGTGTTATTTGGATACTTAACAATGATAATTATCTTGATAGGTAAAAAAAAGATCAAATCTACCTCCTTCATCTTAAGGTGTGATTTGAACCATGTTACAATACATATATTGAGGGGAAGAAGTGTTCTAATAGTGAGGTTTCCCTTAAGAGGTAATGAAATGGAGAAAATAATACCTAATATAGTGTCTAAATGGATTTAGGTTGTCTAAGAAGATGTTGATAGGGGATTTCATGATTCGTGATGAAAGGAATAAGATTTTAAAAATAGAGAGAGGTTAGGGATAGAGAACTAAGTTGTCCAAATAGAAGAGAAAGGTTAGTTAATAGGTATATAATTGACTGGGTTGACAGAGTACTATGAACATACAAGCTGAGAAGAGTACATAGTCAACTGGGTCGATTACGTAATGTGAAATAGAAGGTGGAATAGGTTGATAAGAGACACAGTCGTGTTGGTCAATTATGCACTATTGGTAGGAAGAAAGATATAATTTTTAAGAGTTTGTATCAACTAGAATGATAGTGTTCTAAAATAGAGAAAATTTTTATACTATATGTGTAGCAAGAATGAAATCAAACACATAAGCAATTAGATAAATGAGAGTGATCCAATTGAGGCACATAGCATAAAACCTTACACCAATGTTGGCTAATGTAAGTTTTTACAATACAACACAGAATGACAAGAGAGAAAGCAATCAATTGAAAACTAAATTCTAAATAAGTGGTCATCTTGAATGTTATTATATTATTATAAAGTATTTATTTTAGTGTAATAAGATATTTGGCTAAAAATAAGGAACTAAAAATAAATCTATGGATGGTTTTAAGGTGTTTGGGTTGAAAGGGATTTATGTTGGCAATATGAATAGATTGGTATTGGGGCCTACCCCCTCACTTCACATTCTCATTATGATAAGGGTGTTGGGTGATTTTCCAATATATACCATTAACCATGTATTTATACTTATCTATAAAACTAAGTCAGCTTCCCCCTTGGTGATGGAATCCATGAAGCCTTAGGAAGATAAGTATTCAAATGAATTTTCAATGTTATTATGATTTGGTAGTGTGTGAAAAAGAGTTAAATAGTGTAAATAAATAGTAAATTTAAAAATCACCTATTTAAACTATGTGAGTCACTCTAAGCATGCAAAAATATGAAAATGAAATGTAAATTACTTAATAATAAATAGTTGTTAATTCCTTGATTTGAGAATAGTACATAGTTGGTTTAGGTGAAACTACATGCAAATAGTATAGAATAGAATTTATTTGATTGATACTATTCTATAAAATTTAGGTCTTTAGGATTAGATTCAAATGGCTTGACTATATCTCTCAAATAGAAGACAACTTACAAAACTAAGTCAACCAAGGTGACCTAGTTGGTTATAGGGTTGCAGTTTTAAAGATAGCTAAATTGTGTAAAATAAAACTAAATAAAGTATTGAAATGGTATAGAAAGGAAAGAGAGGAACCTTTTTGAGTTTTAATACAGTTAATATTACAAATTTTATGTTGAAGTGCCTCAATTTTTGCTTTAAAATTCTATAAACTAAGTCAACTAGTTTGACCTAGTTCTAAAATACCCTATGTTCTAAAGAAGAAATAAGATGAAAAAGTTAACCTATTACACTTAGATTTTTGACATGTATACTGGTAGATATAATAAGATGAAAAATTTGACCTATTTGACCCTTTATGATTATCTAGAATTGAAAATAAGTACTATGTTGACTCGTTTGATCTAGTAACCTATATCTTATAAAGAGTTGCACATACAAAAAAAATTATTTTAATGTGACTATGTGATAAACCTACATACTTTAAGTTATAAATACACCAACTGGTTTGATATAGTACTTAAAATATGGAAAAATATAATAATATGATAAAAATGATAGTGTGAAAGAAAACTTGCAAGGGCTAGATTCACATTGGGTTTCCTAGAATGTATGTAATGGGAAAGATAATAGATATATAAATATATTCCAACTTAGAATAGATAAATCCTACTTATACTTTCAATTTTGGATATATTATATATTCAAGGTCATGACCAATATGGATCCACTATACCTAGCCAAGGGGTTTCTTACCACAATAATATCACTAGGGAGGGTTTCAAAGGCTCCATTCAAGAAAAACTATACAATAACCCTAACTAGGTCCTATGTTTTCATATTCACTAAACTAATAACAAGTAAATAAAAATTGTAATATAGTTTTCACCAAATCTTGTGCCATAAAGTGAGGGTTAATAAATATAAAATTAAACATGAATATGATAATCCTAATTAAGTTATGTATAGGTAAAACCCTAATGCATGGAGATAATAAATTATTCAAAATATATTACTTATGTTACTTATATCAACTAAAGAGAGGATAAAAGTTATAAATACTTAACTTGAATATGAACCCATTAAGACTCAATATCTTCCTTAGCCAAAGGTTCTTTGTAATAGGTTGTTGTGGATTGTAAGGATCACTAAGAAAGGCCAAAGAATCCAAGACTTCTCCACAAGATAAGATTCTTCCCCAAGTAGAAATCCTAAGTTAAGACTCCTCAAGTAGAATGGTAGAAGAGTAGATTGTAAATAAGTGAAAATGAATAATTAACTCTTTATGTCTCTCTAATAATAGAAAAATGGAAGTGTTTATATAGGCATATCTAACCCTAATCTGTTATGAAAGTTTAGGATAACAAGGTCGACCTAGTTGACCTAGTATCATTATTGATAAAAACAAATTAGGTCATATACTAGGTTATCTAGGGGCTAACCTAGACACTAATAAGCTTTATTAATTAAAGTACAAGGTTAATGGGGTTGACAGTGTAATATAAACTGACAAAAAAGGATTTAGGTTAGAGAAGGGCTAATAAATATGGTAAATGACTAAAGGATGGCGTAAAATAGGAGGAAAAGTTTAGGGGTATGTTTTTAGGATATGGTTGGATTAATAACAAGTGGTAATAAGGGAAAACAATACTAAAAAAACCAAATGTCTTCCCACCCCTTTCCCAGTGCACCCCTTAAGTCATGCACTCAAAGAGATTGAGACTCAATAGGTTCTAGCAAGATAAAAAACAGCAATAATTGATATAGTTTGAAAATATTGTGTATACAGTCACTAATATAGGATTTTATAGGTTTAGTAGTCCAAAATTATATAGAAAGTGTGCCTCTAGTTGTGGCTTTAACCATTAAGTATAATGGCTCATGATTTACAACTTAGCTTCCTTATCTCCATAGTTTCCCAACTAAGCCAAATAGTGGTAATGTGTGTGTATGGATGCCACATGATCTCCCCTCATGTGATCACATATAAATATAACACATGGGGCATGTTCCATGATAGTCACCCAAGATAACCTATCATCAACCACATGGTGCAACCCAACTAGTCAATATATAGGGAACCTCTCATATATCCAATCACTTATCAACACCATTGGTCCCATGCTATTTTTCCCTCTAGATAACATACCATACATATCATGCATGAGATGGACATAGATGATAGACCCAAAAAAATATATCACCCTCTGATCTAAAATGAAATGGCACAAAGTTATCGCATATAATAATATCTTACCATTTGACTTGTGACATAACACTCATGCTTTCACAAGTTTGATCATGGCTTTGCAAATGTATAGAGTCTATGAAATATATATAGAAAAATGAATTACCCTCAGACTTGTGTATATATTATTTGAGCATGTCACCCAGTTGGCTAGTGTTACTCTCTCCTTAAGATCATGTGGTGTCCCTTTAATCACTGATGTCCTTCCTATCAATAGTCTAGGCAATATGTGAGCATTCTCTAGGGTGATACCCACCTCTATGATATCCCCATCCACCACAAATTTAAAAGTGTTGTAAAACCATTCACATGCTCTAAATAACATGATAATGAGATCAACACTTAGTGGGATACACTTATCTCCATAATACCTCACATGCTTAGTGTAACTAATCACACTCTATCCATGTTTGTCAACTAATCCAATAGATGTGGTAGCCATGATGCATCAATAAGTCACCAATACCTACAAAATCTCTATAAAATATCAAAAAATAAAGGATGTATCATATCTCCATGTCATTAAAAATCAAAATACATTCTTCAAATTTCATAAAACTTAGCTGATCTGATTTAATTTTTACATTTTCTATAGAATCAGCTTGTTCAATACAAAATTAACATCATGTTTTATTTGGGTTACTAAGTTGGCCCTATCAAATTCATACTAAATCAGCCTATACAATACAAGGTCATCCACCCTTTTTACTTGCAATACTATATCAGCCCTGTTGTACGTATTTAACCCCCTCTCTTGGTAAACTAAATTGACCTGCTACTATGTAGTTGGCCTTTTGTTGTCCCTTGTCTTATATAGTAAGTTGACCTGGTCAACTTTTTTTTTCCATTGTTTCAAATCAAACTTTTAACCATTTATCATAAATGCCTTGGGTATTTATTGGTCTAACTCCTTCCTACCCAATACCCCATTTTAACCTTAATGTACCTAAATTTTTTCTAGGGTTCATTTTAGTGCCTAGATTTTGCTTACCAACAAATTGTATATAATTAATGTAATTTCAAATCAAAATATTCAAAATTTAGAAATTTATAGTTTATTACCTATGATGCACTCATTGTGACTATTATGCATCCTCCTTATCTTAGCTATCATCTCCTCACCATAATGGCTCTCTTGTCTCTACCAAGGTATTTCAGAGCCCTATTTTTTTAGAATAGTAAAAATGAAAAATGAATTATCTTTCACCCTATTTATATTTACTATTAAAAATTATTCACCAATCACATATTTACTATGATATTTCTTATTTTGATTATATCTTTGTCTTTGATAGATATTTTTCCAAACTATAAAATGTTTTAGAATCTTGACATAATAGATAATATTTTCACCTATTATATTTCTTAGTTGTAAATTATTTGATTTATTTCTCTCTTTTTTAACCTCTATAGGTTCACCTAATATTCCCTACATTGGATTCCTTCACATTTTTTGCATCTCCTTCTTTATATATAACACTAAGGTAAGTAAAGGTATGTGTTTTTCAATTTTATCCTTTCATATATCTTATTTTATCCTTTCTACACTTTATTCATCTTTAGCATTGTGTGTTGCTTTGTTATTTTCTTGAATCACCATCTCATGTTACACCTATGTGACATGTGATGAGATTCAAGTGGGGCATATATATACACATAATATTTTCAAATATTATCAATTATGAATGATTTATATCTTGCAAGAACCCATCTAGTCTCAATCTCTCTGAGTGCATGCCTTAAGGGGTGCCCTAGGAAAGGGATGGGAAGATTATTGGTTCTTCACAAGATTGTTGTCCTTTATTATCACTTGATATCTATATATCCATCTCCTATAAACATTTACCTAAGCTTGTCTTCCTCTTTTTCAACCTCTTCTACTCATTTTACACCCTAGTTAACCCTCCCCTAGCCTAAAATACTTTTTGATGGTTTACATTACACTATCAGCCCCATCAACCTTGTATTCTAATTGATAAAACTTATTTAGTGTCTAGGTCAACCCATAGTTGACCTAAATTAAGACCTACTTTATTTTTTTTAATAATGATATAAGATAGATTGGGTTGACCTTGTTGGCCTAAAATTTCATAAAGGACTAGGGTTAGATCCATATATATAAACACATCCATTTCTTCATTTATAAGAGAATAGAAGGAGAGACATATATTGCACATGTTCTGATCCACCATTCTATTTAATAATCATAGCTCAGGGTTTCATACTTTATTTAGAGATAAAAAATTTATCTTATGGGGAAGTATTGTTGGTGCATTAATAAGTTGTGTATCATAGATATGATTTATCCTTGCCATTATTACATACCATAACAACCTCTTGCAAAGCACCTTGTCCAAGGGAGAGATTGAGGCTCGATGGGTTCATCTTTAAAAGTAAGTATTCCTAAATTTGTTCATCCTTTTTAAGAGTATATGTACTTATCTCACATGAATTAGGATTATATAAATATTAACATGATAATATGTCTTCTATGCATGCTTACTTTTCATGTTTATTACCACCACTTTGTACCATAAGATTTAGTGATCACTGGATTATATTTTTAATTTACTTTTTATTATTTTATTAAATATGAAAAATAAGACCTAGTTAGGGTTATTGCACATTTTTTATTAACTAGAGGATTTGGAAGCCTCCCTAGTGATATTGCTGCATTACGATATCCCTTGTCTAGGTCTATCAGATATATTATGGTTATGACCTTGAATATCTAATGTATACATAATCAGAAGTGTAATTAGGATTTATCTTCTTTGATCTAGGATTGATTAATAGATATATTTAAATTCCCATTGGATACACTTATTGGACACCCTTTTATATTTATCACTAATAATGAGTATTTTAGTTAATTAATCAACAAATGCTGGATAGTCCTCTTTTAAGAATTACAATTTTCAATGGTCATGAAACTAGGTAAGTTATTAGGGGAGTAATGACACACACTTTTAAAAAATATTTCCCTCTTTATGAGGATCAATTTAGTAAACTAGGACAACCTAAATGTTCAATCCTACCTTAGTAATCATTAAAAATAGTAGATATAAAATAGATTTGGCATTTATTTATGGGTAAAATACCTCTTGAATATACCCACTCTTTTAAAAAAATCATTAGAAAAATATTTTTTGCACTGAAGGACTAAGTGTATAATTTAATGTGGGGTGGATATAGAGAAAAAGTATAAAAATTTGGTAGGTGTTAAGGAACATGACACAAAAAGTGAAGGAATTAATAGGAGGAGGTGTAGAGTCTGATTACTTTGAAAAATAAACTATAGGGAAAGAAAAAGTGCAAGATAGATGGAAGCAAAACACCTAGGAATGTATATATAAAAGAGTATACAAATTAGGATGAAATCACTTAGAAAATTCAAAATTATAAATTAGACATGTTGGGTAAATGTCACACATTAGTATTTAATGCCAAGGATGACAAAACTAAATGCTCAAACATGGGAAGAGGAATGGCCATTACATTAGAGGCTGGTGCATTAAAAATTGGACCTTGGTAAAAACATGAATAAGGTTGAAAAATGAAAATTCATGTTACTTCATCACTTTTCATTCAAAATCCATAAACAACCATAAGAGCCTGAATGAACTAGAATGATAAGTTATTTACATATTTGAGACAAAAAAAACTGAAAGACACCATCTGACAAATAAAATCAAGATCCCCAAGTGTTTTTAATTGAAAAATTATCAATTTTGAAGCATTACTAAAATTAAAAATAATAAATTTGATAATCTAAAGGTTTTAGAGGCTATTAACTACCCTTAAAGCTTTATTAATCTTGGAACTAAGTCAATTAACACCACTTTTCATGTAAGGGCATAAAAACCAAGATTTAGGGATTTAGCCAAATAGAGAAGCAAAGGGTTAAAATAATAGGTTTTACGCTAGGTATGTGATTGAATACTATGGCATAAAGAAAGAGGAACCATATTTTAAGTGCACAGTTCAAAACACCCATAGTGGAAGAGGAACATGTAACATTATACAACACATTATTTGAAAGGCCATTGACCATTATCAAAGAAGAATGGATTACTTAAGCACAAAACTCAAAGGAAAGAGTGGATTCTCCTAGTTATAATAATATATAATAGGTATGACCAAGTAAAATCATGCCCAAGGTCAGAAAAAATAGAAGATACCTAGCCATTCCGTAGACAAGAGACAAGCCAAGAATGATAAAAATGGTTTTTTTAGAAATGTAATATCCTAACACTATAGATCATGACAAGGAATGGTAGTCCATGGTGGATAAATGTAGAGTGGAATAATATAACCACCACACTATATGTAATGAGTCTAACTTTAAAAATGATTATCTAGTTAATACTGGAAGGAAGGCCTCTAAAGGAAATGCCATTTTTGATGACTTCATCAGAAGACAAATGGAGAGAGATTGAGTTTCATAAATCTATAAGACCCATACATCAAAAATGTTAAATAATGGTATGTTATATAACACATTCATGAGGACAAGGTCTACCTTACAAGATGAAGGATGAAGATTATGATGACTTAGATTGATAAGGTAATTGGGTTAGATCAATTAGCTAGAGACATTAAGGATGCAATGGAAAATTAAATTGAGATCAATTGCATGGCCCGAAGGCTTGATTAAAATAATGGACTATTTATTTTCCTCATCACCAACATAAAGGATAGGGGTCAATAGGATCACAACATGACTAGTAAGTGTTAATATTTCTAGATCAAGGCATTGGAGAGATATTAATAGGTGATTCCTCTGGATCACACATGAAATAATAAAAGAAACTTGGTTCAATATATCTAAGTTATTATCAGACTCATTTATTAAAGGGACATAGAAGGTACATAAGATTTTGGATAAGTTTAGATATGGTACAATCCTCATATTGTTTTTGTTTGATGAGACTAATGTACTTGAGAATGCTCAAGAGGTGGCTATTTATACATCATGAAATATAAGTCCCTAATGATCAAGTACCATTCATATACCTACCACATGATGATCACTCTTGAATATAAGGATATGGTTAACCATTGGTTTATGTGATTACAATAGGCCATAGGAGAATAATGGTTCATATCAAAGATGTTTTTATAATTGGTGAAGGGATACACATAATTCACCATCATGTAGGATTAATCTATAGAAAAAATCATATTGGATGATGGCAACATGAATTCATGGTTAAGGATAACCTATGGGTTTATAGTGCAGTACCTTTTTATGTGGTAAAAGGCTTAAAAAATTCAAATAAAATAAGAGTACCTTTTTATGTGGTCAAAGGCTTAAAAAACTCAAATAAAATAAGAATACACACTTAGAGGATTGATGTTGATATCCACACCTCCATGTAACTTATGTTTATATTAGGGAGGCCACACTAAATATGGATAATGAAATATATAATAATTAGTGTGACCTTATACTAATCTAAATTGTTTCCATTGAAGGAAACTCCTATATTTTTTACTATTATATGAATAAATTGTTAGGAACCCAAGGAAGCACCATTGATTACCAAGCAACTAAACATGCAGAATTAACCAGAATCACAAGTAACTAGAATTTAGAAACAACACAGAATATGAGAGACAATAGTCAATTGTATTAATAATCATCCAGAAAAGAATACAATAAAGAAGATGCCACTTCTTCTTCACACCTCTCAGAGGCTTCCCACACCTCAAGTGTACAGTAATTCTTTCCTCAAAGCTCTCTCTCTTACAGTCCCAACACACAACTCAAACACAGAGTTGGTGTTTACCTCCAACCAGTCAGTATCCACTACTACCAGTACACAAGTGCTCCATGCACTCCAAGTAGATCTCTCCTGATCTTGCTACCTGTTGTTTTTTTGTCCTCCCTGATCTTGCACACCTACAAATCAATCTAGTTCTGCACACCTACAAACCTGGATCCCATACCCACATACACCTACAGATCAAGCTAATTTTACTTACCTGGAAGAAACTACCTTACCTTCCTCTATTTGCTCTTGATGTGTTGCTATCACCTTTGATCCTGCTGTCACCTATAGATCTCCTTTGACCTCACAAACACACACACACACACACCATGTAGATCTCCAAATGTGGCCTTGCACACCTGATGACCAAGATCCTACATACATGAAGAATCCCTCTGATTTTCCAAACTAGCACCCATTCTTGGCACTATGGCACTAAGAGGAACACACCTTGCTCTCTTCACACATAGAAGGAGCTAATATTTGCTCTCTTACTCTCTAGCACAAATTACAATACAACACATGAGTCTCTTAAATAGATCTCATGCAAACAATAATTAGACACCTAATTACAATAATTAGATTTGTAGCTCTAAGGATAAAATTAGCCTTATTCATGAAAACAATCGGTTCATTAATGAACTATCCATAACACTCACAATTTTGAACTACACAGGCGACTGACGTTGGTCCCTGTCTACCTCGAGATGACCGACATCGACCAATTCCTACCGATGTCGGTTGCCTTCCTATCTACCCCTGACCAACGTCAATTGGCCTAACTGACGCCAGTGACTGTGACACTCAACACCCTCCTCCTCCATGTTTGCATTAGTGAAGCTTTAACTCCAAAACCTAATAATCTCCCACTTAGAGATAAATAGCTGCACTATACCTGTACCTATACCCTATCTAATTTGTTTCCTAGCTTGTATCCCTCTTCAAGTTCAATCTTGAAGACCAACCACCACAAAAACTATGGTGAACCTCCTATCATCTAAATAACCTGCCACATCTGAACCTACAAACCCATGTAGTGAAGTCCTGACCCTACATAGCATGAATCCCTACTACTGGTCCCTCTCAGATACTTGAGAACCCACTTCCCCAAATTGGCTCCTAACTCTCTGATAGCTCCCACTGTGTGGGCAAACTCAAGTCTATACCAGACCTCATGTGATTTTAGACAATGAACTATCCAACCCTTAGTGTGCTCTGATTTTGCATCCTGCATATTAAACCTCACCAACCTTTGATTCACATCAGCTCTCACTGGAGACAAAATCAACTTGTGATCTTCCATGTCTCTCATGCCAAACAATTTTGCTGCTCCAAATTCCTCATGACATGCCACTGAACTAACCTTACCCTTAGCTCAGCAAAACCCTATATGTCCAAACCTGCTAGCTAGCATACCATCTACATACAGTAATAGGATAATGTTGCAATCATCATCCACCTGGTAAGACAAACACAATGGTTACACTGACATTGACTAAAGCCTTGCTTTGTCATCCACCTGTCAAAACTTGTACCACTGTCTTGCAGCTTCCTCAAGACCATATGACCTGGCCTTCCATCTCATGTATCCATTCTCTCTATTCTTTAACCAAGGTATTCATTCATCTCAGTGCTTTCATACCGGCTGACAACCCTACCAAATCTCCCATTTGGTCCTACAACATGTTCATGCCATGCTCCCACTATTTCCTAGATCCTTTCTGCTCTACAGTCAGTAACTCGTATAAAGAAGAGGAACAACAAATTTGAGGCTTACTTGCACTTTCAGTCCTCCCCATGGGCATTTGAGACTCCTTGACAGCTTGTTGTTTGCCCAAAATCCATCTCAGTGACTGACCTCAGTCACCACACAGTCTGCATTCGACTAATGTCAGTTCCATGCGACTATCCAGGTTACCAATGCCGGTTATCCTAGCAACATCAGTCTTCACCTGCCTGACACCACCAAATCCTCTAGTCTACACATGACTGATGTTGGTACCTATTTGTTTGACGTCGGTTACCTTTGACTGGCGCTGGTAACTATGTTTGCCTGTGAGTGATGACTTTTTACCCATGAGCTCTCCATGGATCAAAACCCTATCCAAACTGCCCTGCTCAGAAGTATCCAGCCCCATCCACTGAACTCTATCCGTCATCTCCTCCAAGAACACCAAGGATTTCCAATTCTTAAGTCTATCAAACACATCTGTCTTTCGCTTAAGAACATGCATCTCCTTCTTGCTCATGTGACCAACCCTACAAAGCCACGTCTTCGCAATAGAAGAAGAATCAGTAATATAAGGAAGTAGATAAAGATTACCTAATTTCTTACCACCAGCTAATTTAAGTGCATCCACTATGAGAGTTTCTGTGCATCTCTCATCACCCAACTTTCCTAAAGAAATTAGCCACATCTTCAAGCCTGGGACCTGCATGACCTCCTTCAACACCCATGTGTTGGCCGCCTACAATTTCAGCTTCACTTCCCCTTTGCCAATTCTTTGACAAGGCTCACCAACCCCTCTACTTGGGGCTACATGGAAAGAGGCAACAAAATCTATTAACCAAGATTCAACTTTATCCAGGAAACATCATAGAGCATCCTGTGCAACAACACCTAAAACATCTACTTCTTCAGTTCCTTCATGTTGATCTGCTACCAACCAACAATATTTCTTTACCTGCTCTTTCTTTCCATGACATCGTAATTGACCATTTGTGCTATTTAGTTTCTCCATTCGTAGCTTACTTTCTTCTATCATTGCTATACTCCCACTCAATCAAAAACTCTTGAGAGTGATCTGTAACCAAACACAACTTGCTCCCTGCAACCTGGCTCTGATACCAACTGTCAGGCATCTAGAACAACAAACATGTTCTGATACCAACTTTTAGGAACCCAAGGAAGCACCATTGATTACCAAGCAACTAAACATGTGGAATTAACCAGAATCACAAGTAACTAGAATTCAAAAACAACACAGAATATGAGAGACAATACTCAATTATATTAATACTCATCCAGAAAAGAATATAATAAAGAAGATGCCACTTCTTCTTCACACCTCTCAGAGTCTTCCCACACCTCAAGTATACAGTAATTATTTCCTCAAAGCTCTCTCTCTTACGGTCCCAACACACAACTCAAACGTAGAGTTGGTGTTCACCTCCAACCAGTCAGTATCCACTACTATGAGTACATAAGTGCTCCACACACTCCAAGTAGATCTCTCTTGATCTTGCTACCTGTTGTGTTGCTATCCTCCCTGATCTTACACACCTACAAATTAATCTAGTTTTACACAGCTACAAACCTAGATCCCGCACCCACATACACCTGTAGATCAACCTGATCTTACTTACCTAGAAGGAAATACCATGCCTTCCTCTATTTGCTCTTGATGTGTTGCTGTCACCTTTGATCTTGCTATCACCTATAGATCTCCTTTGACCTCGCACACACACACACACACCATGTAGATCTCCAAATGTGGCCTTGCACACCTATTGACCAAGATCCTACAACATGAAGAATCCCTCTGATTCTCCAAACTAGAACCCATACTTGGCACTGTGGCACTAGGAGGAACACACCTTGCTCTCTTCACACACAAAAGTAGCTAATATTTTCTCTCTTACTCTCTAGCACAAATTACAATACAGCACATGAGTCTCTTAAATAGATCTCATGCAAACAATAATTAGACACCTAATTACAATAATTAGATCTGTAGCTCCAAGGCTAAAATTATCCTTCTTCATGCAAACAATCAGTTCATTAACGAACTGTCTATAACACTCATAGTTCTAAACTACACAGGTGACCGATGTCGGTCCCTATCTACTTGGAGATGATTGACATTGGCTGATTCCTGTCGATGTCGGTTGCCTTCCTGTTTACCCCTGACCGACGTCGGTTGGCCTGATTGACGTCGGTGATTGTGACACTCAGCACCCTCCTCCTCCATGTTTACATCAGTGAAGCTTTTAGCTCCATAACCTAACATAAATAAGGAGTCAATAGAGCCACATGCCTCTTCCTTTCAAAATAATAAATAAAAGGGGAGAAGGGTTCAACCACCTTCTCTTGTGTGAGATAACTCAAAGGAAATGAGGTTTGATAAATAACCCAAAAATAAAGAGTAACTAAAGAAGAATAACCTAAAAATGAATGAGAGGGAACCAAAAAAATTTTAACTAAAGGGATTATAAGACACCACATCGGAGGAGCTGCCCTTGGAAAGGAAAAGAACATAATGAGAGAAGTAGACAAGACCACACTCTCCAAGGACAAAATAATGATCACAAGAAGAGATTAGGAAATAAGTGTGACAAATAGAGTAAAAAATGACATATGAGAAATGGTAGAGCACCACACCCTAATAAAAATGAAATGGAAAGGATCTAGTTATATAAGAAATGACAAAGGACCTCCATAGCTATAGCAAAAATTAGCAAGAATCATCAACAGAAGGGCATGATGAACTAGAGATGCACATGAAAGGAATCTATAAGATGGTAAAACATACCATAGATGATGTGGACATAATGACAGATCATGGAGTGGATGTAACTACACACCAAACTAAAAATTTGAACTCCATGGAAGATTTTTTGGATGGACAACCCAAAAATGAAGGGTTAGACAAATTTTAGCCTAAGATAGAAGAAGAAAAAAAATAACAAATGAGGGAGGTTAAATTAAAAACTATATCCATGGGAGATAAACCTCTTCATTAAAGATAAGGTAGATAATAAAGAGAATCTAGAGGAACTAATAAGGTAAAAATTTAATAGGGCGTGCTAGTAGAAGAGCTATACTTTTGGAATAAATGAAACCTAACTACGCCACACTAACAACACACAAATTAGTATCTTTTGCCTTAGATTACTAATTAAAAGAATCCATTTTTGAAGTTATTATATCAAAAAAAATAATCTAATCCATAATCCCACTAAGGATTAAACTCATTTTTGGTCAATCCAATGGCTGTGACTGGTGTACAATCTTGCAACACACTAATGAAGGTAATTATTGAATTGATTAGGAAAAATTTTATAAGTATTGAGGATTGTAGGTATAAACATGAAACCATGATAGAGTTATCCAAATATCATAAAGATAAAGAGGGTAAGTACTCCTTAGCTAAAAAGTCACTAGAAGAAGCCAAGAAGAATTAGGTTGAGGTAGAAAGAGCACTTGTAGAAGAATGAGAAGGGTGGGAGAGAATATAATGACATAGTAAGATAAGTGATCCACTTTCTCAAAAAAAAAAAATTATTCAAATTTTAAATGATTTTTTAACTTTATTATCATAAAAATATTATTGAGTATTAATATTAATAAACCAATAATGTTACTAATAGTTTTATCTTTTTATTTGTTACAAAAAGTTCTCTTGAACCTCTATTTTTAGATGAAAAGGCACTCCCAATGACTCAAACATACTAGACACTCATAAGATTGTGATATTCCTTTAAACCTCTTCAATCAACCCCTAAGTAATCAATATACTTCCACTCTTATTTTAAACAAGGTTATATGGGTCTCCTCTATGTCAAAATATTTTTGTTTGTCTTTTTCTAATCATGAATAATCTCAACACCCAGAACTACCAATGACAACTCAACTTACAAATAGTCCTATTAAGACTAATTATTCTTCTAGGGGATCTATAAAAAATTTAAAGGTGAAAACCCCAAATTACCTCTTTATATAGGTTTATTTTTATAAACAACACTATATACATCTTTATATAGGGTTAAATACTCTAGTTGTTAAACCAAATTGATTCAATACTCATTTTTATACTTTATCTCTCCTATAGAAGTCTTGAATATAATCCTCAATATTTGAATGTTAAAATGTGTATTTGATTTAAATGAAATTTAAATGGATCAAGATAATTATTACGTACCTATAATAGTTTACATAAGGTCAAAATCACTAGTTAGGTCACCAACAACTAAGAAATATTACTCAATCCTGATCTATTACATTATTAGGAATAAAATCTCTTTTTCTTGAAAGAATGTTAATATTCTAGAACCATATTTATATAACTACTTAATTAAATTTTATTATATTTTTATACCACATTACTAGTGAGAAACCAATTCCTTTTATTGTTTTTTAAATAATTATCATCAATTATGACTCTTCTGCTTTAGGTATGTATAAACCTAATATGCTTTCTTGTTTGGTTTGATCCTATGAAATTACCAAATAGTTTGAAACACCTTTATAACTTGTATTATATTAATAATACTAATTTAACATTGAAATTCAAATAGAAAATACAAATAATCACTTCTTACCCCTTTTGAAGTCCCTTGGTGACCACCTATACGAAGCACAATACATAGTCAGTTGGTTCTTGTACTAAAGATATTATTTTAACTTATTGATGTTTGAATTACTTTGTAACAACCTTATACTACCTTACCTAATTTTTTAAATAATTTTCATTAGTTAAAATTTTAAACCAAGGATTTTTAGTGATGGAACCCCAGCTTTAAGGTTTCACAAACCCACAAGGACCCAAGAGATTATTAAGGATTGTTTATAGAGTCTACGGAGACTCTAACCATTTTAACACTCATATCATGGTATAAATTATGTTTCTTAACTTCTAAAACCTTTAAATCAAAATCATGCACTTCCTTATATGTGATACAAGGTACTATATTGGACTACAAATATACATAACACAAAAAATTTAGAGGTTTCACTATATTGAACTTAGATTCAACTTGAAAATCTCTTTAAAAAGGATAGGGACTTAGTAATTTATAAAAAAATTAAAATAATACACTTTAATAAATAATAATAGACATTTATTTATAATAAAATTAAATTACAACATTTCACAAACCCCTATCATGGATTGCAGACTCCCTATTTACTATTGCATTCATGAGTTTAGGCCTTTTTCATGCTTATATTTATCATTGAATACATAAAATTGTATTAATTCATTGACTATAAAGTTTTTGAATATTATCCAAGGTTAGAATTATGTAAATTTTCTTAATATTCTTATCAACCAATTTATATCAAGTTTAGTAAATGACCTTATTTATATAATGTTGTTATATTGACATTATTTATCTCTTCAGGATATATACTAACCTAAGAAACTTTGAAATAATTCTAGACATGTAGTAAAACCTTTTATAAATTAATGGAATTCATAAATTGTTAAAATTTACCATATGTTTACACAAATACATTTTAAAAGTCAATTTTTACGTTCTGGAAGGAAACTCTCCAAAGTCCCTAAAAGACATAAGACACATTTATATTGGATCAAGTAAGACTTATTATGACTGAAATGAATTCTTAAGACCTTTAATACTATTAAAAATATTTTATTTACACCTTGGTGGATGATTATCCTCCATCAAATTCCCTAGGTAAAGAAATTTGAGATCCAACTCAAACGTTTCTTCTTCTTCCTCTAGTTGTATTACATTGGTACACTTTTTTCTATATTCTTCTTCTTTTATGTAGTATTATTAATTGACTTGTATTTGTTATTTAATTTTTCCTCCAAGATGAATATATTTAATTATTAATATTCAATTTTAAATACATCAAGAGTTTCATTTTCTTTAATTTTCTCCTCCTTGACTCCTAAACCCGCACAAATACAACTCAATCAATAGTCAGATATAAAATATTGAGACTTTTGAGTCTCATCTTGCATTTTTGGTCCTTTTTATTCATTTTTTTCCCTCATTCATCAAATTAGGTGTTTCTTCTTCCAATACCAATAATTTTATGTTTAAATAATTCTCTAATGCTCTTATCTCCTCTTCTAATTATTTTAAACTCTTATAGATAAACAAAGATTCAAACACTTCATTTCTCAAATACTCCTTGTTTAGTCCTTAAAATAAGCTTACCAATTGTTCTTATTCATTGACTACCATGATTTTTAACTCATTTAATCTATCTTTTTCATGATTTAATATTGAAAAGCATACCGATTCATCAAAATTAACACCATTAACTAAATAAAAATAACTTTTACCTTCATCATGTACCTATTATTCTTCACAAAACTTGTTTTCCTCAAAACATATTTATACAAGTACACACTCAAATACATTTTTAAAATTAAAAATTTGAGGTTTTATTACCTCCACTCTTTCTTATTTAGGTTTCATTTATAGCATCCTTAACTATTTTCTCAAACTCATTTTCTCTTTTTACTTTATACTCCTTTCAACAATCTATTTCGTTGGGCACTTGAATACCTTTTTAAACACACACCACTATTGATTCTAAATTGAATCTTTCAATCTCTAATATTTTTTTTAATATTTATTGATCAATTATATATATTATTTTAAGTCTCCTTATTTCCTTAAATCTCTCTATTTCTTCATCTAATCCATTGCTCATTCACCAAGATCCTCACACAAGCCTTTTGCACCTTAGTCTTTTGGTTTCATTAAGTCCTCACCTAGGTATTTTTCACCCTAGTATTTTTGTCCTTTTCAATGGTTTAAATGAGCCTTTTCTTGAGATAATGGAATTCAATAACTTGAAAACATGTAAAATATAAAAAATCACAAATACCGTGTCTTGATTGCTTGTTCCAAGTCTATTTTGGCTTAGAGAATTACCATCTTTAGAGTATCATTGTACTCTTAATATTGAGCTTCATAAAAATATATATCTTATCTTTAAGCTTTAATTCCTATGAGACTTCCCTTTATCCTATTATATTTTAAAAAAAACACACAATTTCATAATATTTACTTCAAATAAAACATCAAACATTAATTACATGTACCTTTGAATAGTTGATAAATTTTCCTCTAGTAGGGTCTTCAAACTCTAATATTTTTAATATAATTACTAAAACCAATCTCATCCTCTTTATTTAATTTATTATCTCATATCTTTTGAGCTCTGATACCACTTGAGCAAATAGTAAGATAAGTGGTCGACTTACTCTCTCAAAAATAATTTTATTCAATTTTCAAATGATTCTTTTATCTGATCTTGATAATCACCAAAGTATTTTTGAGTATTGGTATTAATATAACAATAAAATTAATAATAGTTATATCTTTTGATTTTGTACCAAAAAGAATCTTAGACCTCTATATTTACATGGAAACACACTTTCAATGATTCAAACATAATACTCATTACACTATGATCTTCCTTGAGACCTCTTCAATCAACCACTGAGCAATAAATATACTTCCACTCTTATTTTAAACAATGTTAAATGGGTTTCCTATGTGTTTTAAAATAAATTTTATTAGTTTCTTTATTTGATCATGAATTATATTAACATCCAAAACAACCAATGATAACTCATCTTGCAAATAGGCCTGCTAGTCCTAATTATGCATCTAGGTTATATTTAAAAAATTTCAAGGTGAAACACCTAAATTAAATATTTATAATGGAATATTTTTGTAAAAATAAATATATAAGCACTTATAAGGTTTAAAGCCTCCAATTATAAATCCAAATTGATTCAATACTCACCTTTCTACCTTATCTCCATGAACACCTACAATAGTTTCACACACATTCCTCAATATTTAAATGGTAAAATGGATATTTTAATTTAAATGAAATTTAAATATATCAAGATGATGTTTATATACCTATAGTGGTTTACATAAGGTCAAAATCATTGGCTAGGTCACCAACAACCAAGAAATCTAACTCAATCATGATGTTTTATAGTAATAGGAATAAGCTCTCTTTATCTTAAAAGAATGTTAATATTATAGAACCATATATATAGATACTTAATTACCATATATTATTTTTTATACCAATTTATTGGTTACAAACCAATTCATTCTATTGGTTTCTCAAATAATAACCCTCAATAATAAATCTGCTCCTTTAGTTTTGTATAACTTAATAGGCTTTCTTACTTGGTCTGATTTAATGCAATCACCAAAAAATTCGAAACACATTTATAATGCGTAGTATATTAATAATAATACCATAATAAACCTTTATTTAAAATTTAAAGATAAATATCAAATCAAAAAAATCACTTCTTACCCCTTTTTAAGTCTCTCAATGACCACGTATAGGAAACACAATACACAATCAGGTGTTTATTATACTACAGAGCTTATTTGAACTTAATAATTATTTCATTAATTTTTAAACACATTATACCACCTTACCTCAAATTTTTAGTAATTTTCATTGGTTAAAATTTTAAATAAATAAATTTTAGTGATGAAAACCTAGTTCTAGGGTTTTACAGTCCCACAAGGACCCATGAGCTTATTAAGGATTTTTTTAGAGTATAGGGACTCTCTAACCATTTTAACACTTGTTTATTGGTCTAAATAATATTACTCAAATTCTCTATACTTTAAACTGAAATCACGCACTTCTTTCTACATGATACAATGACCTATATTAGAATGTAGATATAAACAACATAAAATTTTGGATGTTTCACTATATTGAACTTAGATTCAACTTAAAAATCACTTCAAAGAGTATAAGGCCTTATTAATCTATTAATTAATAATGTGAACACACTTTAATATAATAATAATATTCCTTTATTTATAATAAAATTTCATTACAATAATACAAATACCCTTTTTATGGATTGTAGACTCCCCATTCAATGTTGCAATCATGAATTTAGGCTTTTTTCATGCTTGTCTTCATACTTTAATGTCTCCAATTTGATTGATTAATTTTTTATAAATTTTTTGAACCTTCTCCAATGTTATAATTGGCTAAATTTTCTTAATATTCTTCTCAACCACTTTATATCAAGTTTACTAAATGACCTTTTTTACATTATCTTGTTGTTATATTGACTTTGTTTGGCTCTTTAGGATAGACACTAACCTAAAAAACTTTGAAATAATTATATACATGTATTAAAACCTTTTATAAATTAATGTAATTCATAAATTATTAAAATTTACCATATGTTTACATAAATACATTTGAAAATTCAAATTTCAGGTTTTGGAGGGAAACTCTCCAAAGTCCCTACAAGACCTAAGACACATTTATAATGCCTCAAGTAAGACTTATTATGACTGAAATAAATTATTAATACCTCTAAGACTATTTAAAATAAATTATTTCCACCTCTTTGGATGATTCTAATGTATTATAATAGAACTCCAATTGGTTACCCTAAGGGTTAGGGCCCTAAAAATTTGCCTAGATTATGAAAACACAACCAAGGATACTCAACATAGTTGGTGCTACCTAAGACACTCCTATAGAGACATTGGATATTATATTTAAATATCCCATAAAAATAGGGATAAACATTGGATACACACAAAAAAAGAGGTAAAGGAAGCCTAGTTTGGATTGAATGAGTAATTACAAAACTATGATGAGGCCTTAAAGGATCTTAGAGAGCATGACTATGGAAAAATGTGTGTTTGTACACTTATCCAAATAAGTAATAATAATAAATGTATGTCTATCCAAATATGATAAATAACAAATGAAATTAACTTCCCTAGTCTATAATAAAAATAATATGTCTATCCAGAGTAAGATGTTAGAAAAGGGAGACCTCCTTGAGTAAATAGTAATGGGGGTTATCAATATGATGAATAATAAAAATGAATAGATAGATTTTCTTCTAGATCAACCTCAAGTTTTAAATGGGATAGGTGCTAAAATAATTGTTGTCATAGGAACCATTCAGCTTACAATTCATAGATGGATTAAATTTAGAGGAGAAATGAATAACACTCCATAATTATTTATTTCAAAAACCTATAGTTTTAGTATCTATGTTTCTTACCATTACCTATAAATTTTAGAACTTGGTTGTGTGAAGGGAAACATGAGCAGGTTACCTAAGGATAGACAACCAAGTTAGTGTGAGTTGATGTTGACCCTAAAAGTGGCCATACTAAAGTATCCACATGCAATCTAATATTTACAAGGTTCATCATTAAATACTTATACAAATAGGACATGTCATATTTATTACATGCCATCTTAGGATTGCGAGCCCAAAAACTGACTCTAAATGAAGCACTTTGGCTAAAAAAATAAATCCACATGCATAAATGATAAATTATCAAAAACAAGAAATTTAAGACCTTGTGTAATCAAGAGCATCCATATAAATCATAGAGGATAATGATGGAAGTTATTACTAATGACATGAGTCTAACAAATAGGTATGAAATGGTGACACACTATAAGGTAACTAACTTGGCATTGAACATCACATTATTATAGATGCATAGGAAATGGGTATTAACTATTGATTTATGATAGGTGAGATACCAAGAAACACCCATAATTTTTTATATTCTTATAAAAAGGAAGAACCTAATAGGGATAAAAGAGAAAAAAGAGATGATAATGAAGTGATGCAAAATTTTCAAAATGTTTATTGCATATATAAAATTAGTTTTAGCATGTGTGGTATTGTTAAATGATTAGTATAATGTGTTGTAACCAATTGACATCTGATATGGTATACTCAATTAATGATATTAGATCCTTCTATATGACTAATTACCTTATTATAAGTAACTTGATATCCTATAGACATAGAGTGCATGGAGGTTAGATGTGATAGTATTGGTGTGATTTATTTTATTACAGTAAAATATGGATATGATGGGTCAACATAATCTCTTAGATTATTCCATATCCAACTAATCCTTACCTAGTTTGGTTATATATCTCTACACCTCGAGTCAACATGTGAGCCAAAACTCATGTGATGTGCCAATTTAGAAAGTGAGGGGGTTACATTTTAGAGATAAAGTGAAGGGGATAATGCACTTGTAGCTATTAGATTAGTGAAAGAATAATTAACTTTAGTAAAAATTTTAAATGTGTAAGATAACCTAAATGAATATTTAAAATTTTGGAAACTAGCCATTAAATTATGTGTAGATGAGGCCACTATAGGTGGATATGTGGTAGCAAACCTATCTACCTAGTACAAACTTATCTTGAAAAATCAGGGAAAACTATCTAGAGTTTGGGATCATTATCATAATGATATGAGATAGTTTGACCATTGATTGGGAATTTATTGTGTAATGGTGATGATGAATAGAGGGTTCTAGATTGCATAAAGATGTATGACTAGATGAATAAGAAAATAAGAGACATGTATTTAAGTTAAAGTAAATTGGTTCATATTGTGTTAATAATTAACATTTTAAATTACATGTGACTAGATTTAGGTATCTACATTTGGACCTCCTTTATTTTAGTAATGAAATTTATAGAGTAAAAGAGAAAGATAAACCTGAGTTTGTATTAAAAACTATGTATATTACTAGGAAATTATAATTATCTAGGTCACTCATTGTAGAAAACTTTTAAACAACACATGAAATGGTAATTATTCATATTTTAAATTTGAAAAATACAAAACTCTTAAATTTTAGAATTTTAAAATTGAAAAAAGACCAAAGGAGTAAACCTATATGGAGATATAACTATGTTGTTCTATAACCTATAAAATATAATAAAGCATTGGATAAATATTCTAGAGTACTAAATAACTTGGAGATATAGTTCCTTAAATTGAACCATTTGTGGATTTGAGAGTGGTCAAGTCCCAAATTTGAATAGTTAATCAAGCCCTTAAGTTGGAAAGATGAATGTTCTAACTCTCATGAATGGGGAGAAGTATCCAATGTACTATTTCAAGATAAGGTTGAACCATGATGATTTTTATAAAAGTGATGTCAAGGCCATTGATTTTCACTAGAATAAAATGTACATCACCCATAATATAATGTGAAACTATCTAATGGGTTCACTATAAATAATGCTAAGGCCATTGAGTCACTAGAATCAAATGTACAATACACGTAACAGAATTAATCACACTATTACAAATGGATTTAGATTCTTTTTACATGATCAAAAGAGAATTAAGATTATTTATGAAACCACCATGACTATAGTGATAATATATTTAAATTGAAATAACTACCATTTTCAATTTAATCTATAAAATTATATAGTACTGTATATGCACATGAACCAATATCATGCCTTTTTTAATTTGAAAATTTTATATACATGCATGAAATGTTAGCCAAATTTTTGATACCATAGGATAGGGTCATAAAATTCTTCCATTTTTAATGCATATTATCATAGTTTAAGGTAAATTTTATAAGTTTAAGGTAATGTTCATTTTGATCCTATGCTTGTCTAGTCACTTCATGTCATGCTTCAAGATGGTTCAAGTGATTCTTAGGATTTAGGGTGTATTTTTAAACCATATGACATATTTAAAGGTCATTTAATACTCCTTATAGTCTTTACAAGTTCCCAAATAAGTTTCATGTTGTATCCAAGGTCGACAAGTCACTTTCAAACACTTGGATAGGTCACTAGCATGTGTAAAATTATCAAAAACCACTTTAAGACCATAAAAGGGTGAAAAACACATATATAGGTATTTTTAAATGAATTATTAATAATATTATAAGGTTATATTATCATATATCTCATGATAAGTAGGTTTTAAATGAATAAAAGTAGTTACAAGTGACCTTTAATGCTTAGATGAGGATAGTCATTCACTTGTATAAATCAACAAAGCTTATTTACAAGTGAAAAAGGCTAAAGAGGATGTATCTTAATATTCCATAGGTTAAATCCAAGTTTTTAATGTATTTTTAGGTCTAGATAAGGTATAAAATACTCCCTTTCCTCCATCATCTCCTTGACAAGCTTGTAAAGGCCAACTTCAGATGCTTGGTTTGTAACGAGGACAAAGAGTTGGGAATTAAAAATTTTAATAGAGGAGGGGGTAATAATTTCCTTCAATTACATGTCCATATTTTTTATATTATTGGAATCTCATTTATGATCAATCCTTAAGACTGTAAAAACCTCTAAACTACCTATAAAACCCCAACATCATGGCTTCTTCTCATTTGAATGTATTTTTGAGTTTTTTTATGTAAGTGGAAGGATGTGGGATATATTTTATGGTATTTTAATCCCATAATATCATATTACACATTTTTTTAGGATGTGTGGTAGTGGAGAGTGAGCAAAACCTTTATTTATGCTAGGTGTAGTCCTCAATGAAGTTAGAGATAGTGTTTTAGAGTTTTTAAGATTATTATTATGAGTATAAAATTTTAATAAATAATTATATTTTATCCTAAATTAAATCCTAACACTTTAAAATATGATTCTCAATCCATTAACTCACTATGCTCCCAGATGGACTATGTAAACTCAAAAAGAATGTGTGAGTCTATAAATAAGACTAGGGATTTCAAGTGAAGATATAAAGTGATTATATGCCAATTAAGTAAAGGAAGAGAAATAAAAACAATGTTCACATTACTCCATATTTTCATCATTGGTTAAGTGAGCTTAAGGAGGTCAAAGCATTAAGAATAGATATTTTGAGCCTAGAGGAGGAAACTTGTCAACATGTCAAAGGATAGAATTAAAAAAGGCATACTAGTAGTGATAAATGAGGTACCAAAAATTTGTGTAATATGAAATAATAATATTAAAAATATATAAAATAGGCTAAGGAATAAACTCACAAGTATAAGAGCTTCAAACATGAGTCCTAACACCTAGGAGAGGCCAATGCGCATGCATAGGTTTTTTTTTATAGTTTTAAAGGAGGAAAGAGACTAGTTTACAATGACAAAATGGAAAATTTATAGGTTTTAAATACCAATTGAGAGTGATATATTTTATCAAAAATTAAAATGACACTATGATCAAACCATTCAATCCTATCAAGATGAACTTTAGAGACCATGGTCACTCAAAGGCTCAGATAATCACTCACATGTATACTCACTAAAATATATCTGTAATGGATAAAATGAAGGTTAAGAATGATGTGTGTGTGTGTGTGTGTGTGTGTGTGTGTGTGTGTGTGTGTGTGTGTGTGTGTGTGTGTGTGTGTGTGTGTGTGTGTGTGTGTGTGTATTAGTTATGTCTGAGGAAGGAGGGAGAGTCTAATTTTGTTCAAAAGTAGACTGAAAGAGGTTCTTTCCCACCCTCAGGTTTGTAGACATGTGGGTAGATGGTCACGAATTATGAGCCCAGAAACATGAAGATTTACAAGCCTAAAAACATATAGTACATTATTATAAAATTAATTTGACTCTATAATATCCTTTTCTCTAATAAAATATCTAAATCAATGGAGGCCTAACTATTTATACCATTATCTCACTTTACACCTCAAGTATACTGTGAGGCTATACATAGACTAAAAGTGTGAATGTGATGGTTTCAAAAGAATATCTACTTAAAATTGAGTATTTTGGAGACTTAAAGAGATATTAAAATTATGAATACATTTTATACAAGAGTTTAATGGATAAAATAGGTTCAAAGAGATAAGGTACAGTCAAGAGAACTCTAGGTCTATGTCCATCTACAGTGAAAAGATAGTCTAGCATAGAATTGAGAGAAGGATACATATTTGGTATAATTCATGAAGGATATAGGGTCAAGAATGTTTTGTGAAACATATAAAATTTTAAAATAAGGTTATAACCTCTTATATATATGTCACTCAAATGGATTTTTCCTCATACCTTAGCCTAGTAAGGCAGACCTAATGAAGAAACACATACTTGCTTGTAACAAAGCATGAGGAAAGCATAGTATTGTCTTTTTTATGAGTTAAAGTTAAGGGTTAAGATATTGGAAGAGGTTAGAGAGATAATAAATAAGGAATATATCCATAATAAAAGTTTTAATAAGGTCAAATCCAACAAAATAATGATCAATATTATGTAGACCTAGTCTATATACCTAATACATACATACAACTAAGGGAGTTTTGATATAAACAGTGAGAATAAGGATGTAATGTTGATTGAAATTGATAATTTGGATTAGAAATAAGAGTTTTTGAGTTGATAATAATCCATGGAAGGTATCTTCAAATCATTTTTAAGCTTTGAAATGAAAGAAAATTTATCATAATAGTCCATTAGGGTTTATTTTGAAAAGTTGTTAACAAACCCTCATGAGGGAGAAAACCATGTTATAGATTATTTCAAGGGTTGATATTTTTTTTAAAAAATTGGATAAAATTATAGGAAGTGCTTAAATCCCTTTTTTAAGAATTATTAATCAAAAAACAACATTTGGAAGGCTTCTAAGCCTAAATCTCTCTCTTGACCTCACTCACATAGTTTGCTAGCTTGATAAGAGCATGTTGGTTCCCAATTTTACACCTCTTGCACACAACCTTGCACACTTTGATAAAATGGAGAAAAAATGAAAAACCTAAAAATATGTAATTATATGAAGGGAATGGAAAAGCATTAGGATGGACTAAATGTAGATAATGATTAGAAAACATCGACAGAGGGTATGGTTAGCTCCTTGCTACTTCTAGATCTACCTGAACCAAGGTTAGAGGACATAAGGGGTAGCTTTATTACATTAATGAATATTTTAATTCAATATAAATGGGGATTATTGGCACAAAATAAAAAAAATATGACTAGAACATAACCAAACTTGCTCACTCCACTCGATAAGTGTTGTCACACAAAATGAATAAATGCTCTAGGCTAAACACAAACTATAAACATAGATGTAAATATGATTGAAGCCTTAATTTTAAACAAAATTTCAAAAATACAAGGACAAGTGCAATAATTCAATTTTAATATTTAAATCACCAAATATAGATACATTTTATATATGTAATAGTTAAGCATCTATAGGTAAATAACACTTAGAATGTACTACAGGGTGTATTATTTATAGGATAGGACAAGGTAGGATGAGTTAGGTAAATATAAAGATTGGTGTGATGGTGTGGTTTTTCAAAAAATAATATCTCCTTCAATAGGAAATTAAATCATTTATTTGTAAAGATGTTGAAATACAAGCTAAGGAAACTATCAGGAATGATTTGCATTTATTGGTGCCAATACAATGCAAATATTCAAATGACTCTTAAAACACTAAAAAATACACTAAAACTAAATATGAAATTTTTTTTCTTATAAAATCCATAAAACCAAAGTTCCTTTAAAATATTATCAACAACATATTCCCAAATCATAGTGCATAAATGAATTTACAACTTAGATCTATGCCCAAAACACTACCACCATTGATAAGCATAAAACTAAATACCCGATAAGTAGAGCATGAAGAATATTTCATTACATTTCATTAATAAAATATAGAAGAAAATCATATATATTTTATATTAACTTGAATAAAAATCATACATACATCATTTTTTTATAATGTTACCATGGGGAAAATCATGGTGAGTTTGATCTTTTAACAGGGAAGACATATATAATACTCTCAAAGGTTGTTAATGGTTTTAAAACTACAACCACTTTAGTAAGAGAGAAAAAATACACACACAAAAAGGATACAAATTTTTTAAAGAGCCTAAGACCTATAAATAGCAAACAACCAACAACAACCTTTGTAAAGAGGACAAGCCTTATTTTTATACATTCTAGCAATATGCTTCAGCTAAAAAATGCCCTTGATCATGCCTAAAATCTCATGCTTTGTAAAAATATCATTATATTAACTACCTATCCTTGTAATGATGAATATTTTAAAATGAAACCTTGATCTTCTTGGCTACAAAAGTGCTACACTTGGGCTTGAGGGAGAATATTCCCTTAGGACTAAAATAAACTCCTTGTCTTCATGTGTAACTACTTGGCCATGCTATCCTATTAATTATTTGTAAATATGGAATCTTATATATATTTTACATTCCTCTTTTGCATGCCAAGTAAATCCCATTTCCTTATCATGATTGCAATCAAAAAATCCAACTGTGATAGAAATAAAGAAGGATCCATGGCCATTTAGAAAATATGCTTGGAATGGCCCACCTTGGCCTCACAAACCCTAAAAGATATTTTTCCTCAAAATATGTCATCGACACAAACAAAATATTAAAAATGGAAATAATTATCTTTTTTTTTACCTTTTTTCCTTAATACCAAACTTTCTAATGTGTTCCATATTTCTATTTTGTCTTCGACCTTTTAGGGTTACCACCAAACTTTATAATACTTAAGTTCATTATTTTTCACTTTTTAAAATCTTGGCTTCGTCATTTGACCTTTCACATGAATTTTATTAATAGATTAGTCTTATTATAATTAAAATCTTGATCTTTGAAATTTTTAACTTCCACTTGGATAGGTCATACTTTTTGGAATGAGCATAAATACTAATGTGGCCTCTTGAATGCTTATGTGGCCTTACTCATTTTTCACGTCAACCTCTAATTTACCTTAAAACTTAAATGATTCATTTTTGGATCATCTCTTTTTTTACTACATGTTGACTTGCACATAATGGACATAGGCTTGAATCAAAGGCTCTGAGTACAAAGTGTCTGAACAAAAAGTCTGACATAAATGTTTTGAAAAAATATTTTGACTTGAAAAAAGTCTAACTTGACACAAAGTCTGAATTGTAAAAATTCTAATTTTCCACAAAACACAAATTTACACAAAACCCAACTTTACATAAATCTTAACTTTACATAAAGCTTGAATTTACACAAAACCTAACATTACACAAAACCCAACTTTACACAAAGCCCAAATTTACACAAAACCCAAATTTACACAAAGCCTAAATTTACACCAAAATCAAATTTACACAAAGCCCAAACTTACAAAAATCTTGACTTTATATAAATCCTAAATTTACACAAAACCCATCATTACACAAAACCAAAATTGCAAAAATTCCAAAAACTTCAAACATAAGAATTTTTCCAAAAACTTAAGAATTTGAAAAAATCTAACTTGCATTTTTTACAACTTATTTATTTACCATATGTTTCCATAGACCCTTCCATCCCAACTAAAATTTGCAATTTTCAAATCTTGTAATCAACCTTGAGAATTCTGCCACTTTAAAGCCTTTTGTAAGATGGAAAACATCATGGTCAACATTATTTGATCTTTCCAGCTTGATTTTTATCATATACCCTGAAATCTAAATAAAACATGAAAACCTTAAGCATTAGCTAGAATTTAGATTATATAGGGTTTTCACAAGGAAAAACATGGATTTTTAACTCAGGTGAACACTTAAAAATAGGAGGCAATAATGGGATATTCATGCACTAATATTTTGGAAAAGGTCACAAGTTGCTTAGTGCAATTTTTGGCACTAACATTAGATCTATCTTGAGGATGTACACCCTATATGGGTGTGAAAAGAACCCAAAAAACAAGACTAGATACCAATCTATTGGGCCACAATGTCAAAACTTAAAAATTTATCAACAAACACTCATAAAAACTAAATTATATAAAGGTAGACCAACAAAAATAGATTAGGATGATCTAATAATTAACACATGACATAAAAACACTAAAAATAATTATACAAAAAAAGCCCCAACATAAAGGGGAAATAAAATAGTGGAACTATACACTATACAATACTTTACACAGTCATGGACTTAGTCAAGGAAATGTTTCATATGTCTACCATTAACTAGCAACTCTAGTATCTCACCATCTAGGTATCTCAAGAAGAAAGTGTTATCCCCAATTCTAAATTTAATGGAATAAGGACCCATCCATAAGGCATCAAATTTTCCATACTTGCCTTTCTCTTCATGCATTCTATCCCAAAGTAAAACTAGATCACCTACTAGAAAATTTCTTGGAGCAACCTTTCTATCAAACATTATTTTAAGTCTTTCTTTGAACATGAAATGTCTCTCATGAGCTTTTCTTATACTTTCATCAAGTTTAACAATTTATTTATTCTAATTTCATAGTGGTTGATTTCATCATCTTCATCTAGATACTAGATAAATTGATAAGTTAGAAACTACAAATTCATAGGCAAAATAACTGGAGCTACATAGACAAGATCAAAAGGGATTTTACCTTTAGATCTATTAGGTGTGATCTTATCAACCCACAAATCAAATTTTAGCTATTCAGACCACTTCGTGTTTTATTTCAAGGTTCATCTAATGATTTTGTGTAAATTCATATTACTAGATTCCACTTGCCCATTCCCATGAGGGTTTTAATTGTAAGCATAAGTTAATTCAATCTCATATTATTTTTAAAATGCCACCAAAGGTTTAGCTCTAAAAATCATAGTTCTATCAAAAATTACCTTGATAAGCACACTAAATCTACAAATAATCTGATTCAATAAAGTCCATAATCACTTGGTGTGTATCCTTATTTGTAGGGATTGATTTAACCAACTTCATGAAGTAATTAATTTCAGCCAATATCCATCTATGTCTAGAACTTGATGAATTAATGATTTCCCCAATGAAATCCTTTCCCCATTATTTGAATGGACCTTCAATTGTCATAGGCTACAATGGAAGAGAACCAGAAGCTTTCAACCTTCCAATAAAGCATTAACATTTATCACACTTTCTAAATTTTTGAGTAACATTCTTGAATAATTATGACCACCAATAAATAGATCTCAAAATGTTATGAGCTATGACTTTAAGTGTAAAGTGATCACCACATACTCCATTATGGAAGTCTTTAATCATATGGGTAGTTTGTTCTTCTACCAGGCATCTTAAGAGAACCCCATCTGGATTCTTCCATGCCAATCCAATTTCAATCAATAGATATATCTTGGATACAATCTTAAGAGTTCTTCTTTGGTTATTATCCAAGTTAGGGAGATAATTCAGATTTTACAAATAGTAAACAATGTCTTTATACCATAGCGAGATGTTAATTCTATCCAAAGAGTCATCAACATTAAAAATAGTAGTATTTACCTCAAAAACCTAATTGTTCTTAGCCATGAGCTTAGATAGATCCATCCCTCTCAATAATTTGGTGGTCTAGATATCCATGTCATACTCTTGCAACATGTTAACCCACCTACATCTCTTGTTTGATGCTTCAATCTAGTTTAAAATGTCCTTCATTATTCTAAGTGGGATGTATGTAACAATATTTCAACTTAGAATATAAGGTCTAAAGGTTTTAATAACCTTCTAGAGAGAAAATATTATTTTTCCATGATGTTATAGTTTAGTTCAAACCCTTGCATAACTTTGCTAAAGAAATCTATAGGTTGATCATGACCTTCTTCATTCTTATGCAATAACATAGTAGCTATGATATTATGTGATGCAAAAGAGAATATCTAGAATTCCTTAGTATAATCAGGGCTAGCCAATTTAGGGGAAATTTTCAAGGGCACATTGAGGTCATTAAATGCTTGCATGGCCTTCTCCTCCCACTTGATGGTTTGGTCATTTTTCAACATGGAAGTAATAGGTAGAGTGATCTTTGCAAAGTTAGACACAAACCTCCTTAAAAAATTAATTTATCCAAGGAAGGGTTGAATTCCATTTTTACATTATGGGATAGGCACTTTTTCAATGGATTAAACTCACTTGGGATTAGTCATGACACTATCTTTTTAAACTATATTCCCTAGAAACTTGGCCTTTTATACTCAAAAGTGACACTTCTTAGGATTAAGTGAAATTCCAAACTCCCTACATCTAATGAACACTTTCTCTAGATGTTCCAAATTCTCATTTCTATTCTTGGAGTACACAGTAATGTCATACTTATACATAGTTATAAACTTGTTAATTACCCCTAAAAAATAAACATCCATAGCTCACTAAAACATTACACCAAATTCATCAACCCAAAAGGCATACTCATATAAACATATGTACCTGAAGGCATTGTGAATGCAGTCTTGGGTCTCTTGGATTCCTTCACCACAACCTAGTTATAACCTAAGAAACCATCTAAAGTGGAAAACATTTCTAATCATGTATCACTTTATAGTAGGCTATCCATATTAGGTAGGGATAATTATCCTTAAAATAATCTTTGTTTAAAATTTTAAAATCCACACACAAGTGGATGTTGCCATTTTTATTTCATATAGGGACTAATTTTTGCACCCATGATGAATATTTGATTGGTTGAATAATTCCATTGTCCCTCAACTTTTTCAACTTCTCCTAAATCTTGGAGGCCATGTTGAGGTTGATAGGTATTAGCTTCTACCTAAAAGGCTTACTATCAGGGTGCAGTGGGATGACATGTTGAAATTAATTGTCCCTATATGCTTTCAATTCATAATAAGACCAATCCAAGTGATCTTATTACTTTTTTTAGTAGCTATATGTAGGTTTTTTTTCTACTGCACTCAAGTGAGTACCTAATTAGACCTTCCTTATATTCTCATGAGAACCCAAATTATACTTAGTTACATCTTTTAAGATAAGATAATCCCTATTTTTGACTCTATCTACTCCATAAAAAGATGCATCTAAGATCACTAATCCTCTAGGGATAGTGTTTGTCTTCAGCTAAATTATATCCTTCCCAAACAAGGTTTCTTTTCCATCACAGGTCTAAACCATGGATTCCAACTCTATCAACTGATCTTTAAATTCATCTTCACAATTTAGAAACCTTATAATGTATTCATCGTCATTAAAAACCTACCAATTATGAATATTGTCTAATATTGAAGGCCTAACAAGCACCTCCACTTGATACTAATAGTGTGGGTTTATATTTTTAAATTCAAATTGAGCACCTAACCCTACAAGTTTATTAGCTTCTTTATTAAAACTTTTATCATGATAGAAAATATTGAATGCATCAAATAATTCTAAAAAATCCCATACAACATTCATATATTGTTTCAAACCTTTTATTTTTTGTGGCATAAGCATTTTTGACCTACTTAACCACTAGCTTTGAATCACCCTTTATAATCAAGCTTGTGATTCCGTGTTCATGAGAAATTTTTAAACCAAGCCGGAGAGTCTCATAATTAGTAGTATTATTCATGAACTCAAAGGATATCTTGAAAAAAAACTTAAAACACTTACCATTCTAGGGATAGAAGACAATCCCAACTCCATTTCCAAGATTGGAGAAAGCCCCATCAAAAGACATTTTCCGAAGAACACTTTTGTTATCAAACCCATCATCAAGAACAATAGGTTATTCAATAACATCTACATTCCCAAAAAAGCTACCCAACTCCACATCCATTTATAGTACGTCATTTAGATCTCTTTTTGGATCTTTAATTACATGCAATAAATTTGGATCTATATGAAGTTTGACCATCTTACCCTCCAAAGAAATGGTGGCATAAGATAATTCTATTTACACACTTCTACCTATGTTGGCATCCCATTTTAATGACAATAACATCCCCCATTTAGGTAGGTGGGCAACAAATACCACATACATATTCAAGAATTTACCTAGATGAACAACTAACTACACTACCAACCCTTTAACTTGCCAAATAATTGGTAGTTCTCATGAGTCCATGACATAACACTTACCAAAGGTAGATGCGATATTCACTCTAAGATCATTTAAGACACCCAAGAGTATAACATTATAATAATATCCAAAATAAAACATGAATTTATGAATAATTAAGATATTAATCATTAAGGTAGTGTAAAAAGGATCCACATTAAGCTAACTTTATACCAATGTAGTCCCCAATTAAACCTATGGGGCTAGTTCTATGACCTAATGAAATTATTCATCATCTTCTAGGGGTATTTGGGGTTAATTCATTTCATTTTTAGTTGTAATATCACTAAATTCAAAATATTCAAATGCCCTCTTCCTATGTTTAGGTATTCACAATAACTCAACAAGTGTTACAGTGATTTTCAGTTGGCTCAACACTTGGGCCATGTCACACATGTTGTACTGAGGAAGGGGAATATTTAGAAGAAGGGTGAAAGCACCTTTAGATAGAATACAATGACTTAAATATTAAAGTGGAATAGGTTGGGATGGATTAGCATTTTTATAGTAGTTTTTTAATGGTGGTTTATTTCTAACATCACTCACACCCTTAGGAATACTAGTCAATAAAGGTACTCTATTCTTGCCTAGAGCACCTCTTTATTTGACAAATTGAGAAACAGGTGCTATCTTGTAATAATTAGGGGACTATTGAAGTTTTCTTAACTTCCTTATTTTCATCCCCTACCCTTATATTTGTAGGGATAGTGTCTTCAGGAGCAACACCTTGTTACCTACTTCTAAGATTATATTCTTTCTCTTTGGAAATTATTACATTAATTAACAACTATATATCCTCAACTGAAGGAATTCCCCCATCATATTTATTAATCATTATGGATCATAAAAATTTGAAATCATGCTTGAGAAATTCATATGCTTGTGTCATGTTAACATCAAAAATAAATTTATAATTTGGGACACACCTTTTTTACTTCACTCCAAAACTAATCAACAATAGCAACACTTTGTAATTCTATGGAGGTAGACATTTTACTATGGGAGACTTGATAATCAATCATCAAAATATCATCATCATCAAATGTAAACTTAGGTTCCTCTATGTCTTCATCAATTCATTTAGATATATCACATGGAGGATGGGGAAATAAGAATTTATCACACCAATCAATGTCAATATCATAATTTACAACATTAACTTTGGCATTTAATGGATCAAGAACTTCCTTTATATCCCCTTTATTATGATTTTTGTCATTTCATTCATCATGGGCAGGCCTTTTCCCTATGTCATTATCTCTAATGTGGAAAGGGGGTGTCCCTTGTGCTTGATTACAATTTTGAGTTATCTTATAACTTTTAGACCCATGAGGTAACCCATTTTCATCTCTAGCCAGCTTGTAAGACATTTCCTTGACAATAGAGGCCAAAGTTTTCATGGTTTCCTCAAGGCTTGCATTCTTAGTGGATTAAATTTTTTTAAAGATTAACCAATTTCACATTAACCCATTTTTTCAAGGGATTACCCATGGAATTTATGTTATTTTCAATTTGGATGGCCATATCAAATTCTAATCTCAGTTTTGTAGGAGCCTTGTCCCTCAAGTAATAGGTTGCCTTCTTGTCAAATGCATCACAATATTTAATCAAGCAAGATGAATCACTAGGCCTAATATTCTTAGGCAACCTCATCATAGTCTTGTTTAATTTTGTATTAAAATCCTACATGCTGATTAGGGTTCTTCTTAATGTTTTCAAATTTATCAATAAGGAACCTAGGATCAATTCTATCACCATACTATATTTTGAAAACATTTTTCATTTCTTCCCATGAACCAATGCATCCAAGCGGAAGGGAATTAAACTACTCATGATAATTTTCCTCTAGAATGTGCAAAAATAAATTAATTCAAACATCCTCATGCTCAACCTCATAATCCTCAATGATAATGTGAAAATCCATCAAATGCTAATCACCAGTCATTGCATTATTCGCTTGAAACTTAGGGAGGCAATTCCCTATTTTATTTATAATTTCATTGGGATACCCATCCATTTCATCAAAACTGATATTTATAAATTTAGGAATGTAGGATGGTCATTCTCATCTTGATCTCTATGCCTCATGATTGATTCAATAGTGGGTTAAATATCAAATGGCAAAGGGTTGTGAGGGAGTGAGTGGGGTAGACTTGGTGGATCAAATCTAGGAGGAGATCCAACTAGTTTAGAAGGATTTGGGTAATAAAATAGACTATAAGTATTTGAATTATTAGGAAAAATATGAAAATATTCAATTAAATGAGGTTTAAAAAACAAGAGTTTAGGTGTACCATAATCTTGACAGCCCAAACACTCTTCTGATACTAAACTTTGTCCTTTAATTAGTCTCCAAACTTACCTCCTTCCTCTTTGATAAACACTCAAGGATGAGAAAAGATGCTTTGATGGGTCATTTTTTAAATATGATCTCAGTCCATCTATATTTTCAAGGAAAATAACACTCATAATTAAAAGAGTTAAAAATATGCATTGATATTCCTTAAAACTAGATACTATCTTGGAGTCACCACTAGAAGAAAACTTATAAAATATAATAGATTAAAAACATGTGATACATACTATAAATATTATTTGTTGAAGTGAGTGATGAGATAATAAAAAAAAGATATTAAAAATTCAAATTCATGCTCAAAAGGAGAAAACACCTTAAAACATGAACAAGTTATAGCCATTTGTAAAAAATCTTCCATTAACACAAGTGTCAAGGTATCATGTCTTTGGTAATGACACTAATGAAGTGTTGGTTCCTAGTTGTACACCTCTTGTACTCAACAATTCACACTTTGAGAAAATGGTAAAAAAATATGAAAACTGATAAATATATCATTATATTTGGTGAAGGGTTTAGCATCAGGATGGACTAAATGTAGACAATGACTAGAATACATCGATATAGGGTATGTTTATCTACTTACTACTTATGGCTCTACCTAGCTAAGGTGAGAGGACTTGAGGGGTAGCTTTCTCAAATGGAGGGCTATTTTAATTCAATCTCCATGGGGATTATTGAAACATAAGAAACACAAATCTAACTAGAATATAAACAAACTTGCACACTTCACTCGGTAAGAGTTGTCACATGGAGTGAAAAAATTCTCTAGGCTAGACACAAGCTAATAAACAAGATTTAAATATGATTGAAACCTTAATTTTGAAGAAAATTTCAATAATAGAGGGATGAGTGGAAGATTAAAATGATGATATTTAAATCACAAAGCGCAAATACATTTTAGACATGAAATATTTAAACATCTCTAGGTAAATAACACTTAGAATATGCAATAGGGTGTATTATTTGTAGGGTAAGATAGGGTAGGACTAGTTAGGTAAATATAAAGAGTGGTGTGGTGGTGAAATTTTTCAAATAGTAGGATCTCTTTTAATAGGAAATGACATCATTCATTTGCAAATATGTTGAAAGACTGAAATACAAGATAATGAAACTATCAAGAATGATTTGCATTTATTAGTGCCACTATAATGCAAATATTCAAGTGATTCATAAAACCTTAATGCATACACTAAAAATATAGATTAAAATGTTTTTTCCTATCAAATATATAAACCTAGGGTTCCCTCAAAAGGTTATTAAAAACATATCCCCAAGTCATAGTGCATAAAGGAATTTAAAACTTTTATCTATGCCCAAAACAACTACCACCATTGATAAACATAAAATCAACTACCCAATAAGAAGATCATGAAGAATATTTAATTGCATTTCATTTATAAGATAAATCAAAAAATCATAGATGTTTTCTATTAAATTAAAAACAAATATTACATATATCATTATTTTAGAGTGCTACCATGGGAAAAATCATGGCAAGTTTTCTCTTTTGACATGGAAGACATAAACAATGCTCTCAGAGCTTGATAATGACTATATAGCTATAACCACCTTAGTAAAAGAGACAGAATAGACACACAAAAGATCCAAAATTTTGAAAGATCCTAAGACCTAAAAATAAAAACAACCAACAAAAACCTTTTAAAAGAGGACAAGCCCTCTTTTTATACAACTCTTTCACCCAAAATATTCTAGGAATATGCTTCAATTAGAAAATTCCCTTGATCACGCATGAAATTTCATCCTTTTTTTGAAAATCATTCTGGTAACTACCTATCCTTATCATGATGAATATTTGAAAATAAACCCTTGATCTTCTTGGCTGAAAATGTATTGCACTTAGGCTTGAGGGAGAATATACCCTTAGGAGAAAAACAAAGTCATTGTCTTCATGTGTAACTGCTTGGCCATGATAACCCATTAATTATTTACAAATATAGAATATTATGGAAAATTTTCCTTCCTATTGTACATGCCAAAGAAATCTCATTGCCTTGTCATGATATCATTAAAAAAATCCAATTGTGATAGAAACAAAGAAGGATCCATGGCCATTTGGAAAATATGGATGGAATGGCCCACCTTGGCCTCACAGACCAAGCACGATATTTTTCCTCCAAGGAGGTCATCAACAAAAAAAAATATTAAAAATAATAATGCTCAAATTTGATTTACCTTTTTTCCTTAATTAAAAACTTTCCCATGCCTTCCACGTTTCTATTTTGCCTTTGAACTTTTTAGGGTTTCCACCAAACTTTATAATACTTAAGTGCATTATTTTTCACTTTTTTAAAATCTTGGATTCACCATTTGACCCACAAAAAAGATTATATTAATAGAGTGGTTTTATTAGACTTAAAATATCAATATTTTAAAATTTTAACTTCCATTTGGATAGGTTATACATTTTGGAATGAGCAAAAATACTAACATGGCCTCCTGAATGCTTACATGGCCTTAATAGTTTTTTTGATTGATCTCTAATTTCCTTTGAAACTTCATTGATTCCTTTTTGGAAAATATATTTTCTAATTACATGTTGAATGACATGTGTTAGAAATTGGATTCAATCAAAGGCTCTAATCACAAATAGTCTGAACAAAAAGTCTGACATAAATGTTCTGAATAAAATGTCTAACTTGTAAAAAGTTAAAATTTACCCAAAGTTTGAATTATAAAAAATCCAATTTCACACAAAACTTGGATTTACATAAAATCTAAATTTACACAAATCCTAACTTTACACAAAGCCTAAATTTACATAGAACATGACTTTACATAAACCTCAACTTTATACAAATCTTAAATTTACATAAAACCTAACTTTACACAAAGCCCAAATTTGCACAAAATTCAATTTTACATAAAGCCCAAATTTACACAAAACCCAATTTACACAAAGCCCAAATTTGCACAAAAACCAACTTTACACAAATCCCAAATTACAAAAATTCTAAAAAAAATCAAACTTAAGATTTTTTTCTCCAAAAACTTAAGAATTTGAAAAAATCAAACTTTCATTTTTTGTAACTTGTTTCTTTATCATATGTTCTTATGGATCCTTCTACCCCAACTACAATTTTAAATTTTGAAATATTACAATCAACCTTGAAAATTATACCACTTAAAATACTTTTAGAAAATGGAAAACATCATGCTCAACATATTTGATCTTTCCACCTTGATTTTTATCACATACCCTAAAATCTCAATAAAACATGAAAACATTAAGAATTAGATAGAATTAGGATTATAAAAGGTTTTCACAAGGAAAAATATAGATTTCTACCTTAGGTGAACACTTGAAAATAGGAGGAAATAGTGGGATATTCATTCACTAATATTTTAAAAAAGGGCACGGGATGCTCAGTGCAATTTTGGACATTAATAGAGCAATTTGAGATGATCATATATTAAATAATGATATGCATGGTAAATAAAGATATTAGACCTAATATACCATCCCTATTCACTATTTATTAATGCAATGTGGATGTTCATCAAGGGCCTAAGCTTTATTAAAAATCTTGAAGGGTCTAAGATACCTGAAAACCCTGACGAAGCGCTTATAAGATCCCAATAAGAGAGATAATGAATTTAATCACTAAATATGGGATAGGTGACCATTTAAATGACCGATTAGACCTTCATAAATCTATTAGACACTTGAATTAGCATAATTTTTACATGTGTGGAAGGTATAGTGTATGAAATTGGCCTAGAAGACATGGTTATAGGCCTAATTATGAATATGAAGGGTAATGATAAGTATTAAAAATAGTTATAAATGATTTTTAATCCTTATAAAAAGTTTTATACTCATATACACACTTTTTTAGGACTCCTAAGAGGATTTATAAACCTTTCAAGTGACCAATTTGGGCTAAAAGGGGAAATACACTACTTTGTTGTCCAAGAAGCCTATCTATAGACTTGGGAGTACTCTTGGAGATCTTCCTTTAAAGGTATTTAGTATCTTATAATGTTTTAGGAAATTTAAAACTATATTAAATAATTGGAACCTATAATTTATTGATAAACCACTCCAATTACCTCTCAATATTGAACATGTATCTAAGCTAGGGTTTTGTCCCTTTCTTGGTTCACCCATTTATAAAAGGTTTCAAATCCTCAAATTTATCATGGAGATTCATTAGGAGGTCCCTAAAGTGAATAAAATTTTTATTTTA
The DNA here is from genome assembly GCA_037957365.1 of Torreya grandis. Taxonomy (NCBI): domain Eukaryota; kingdom Viridiplantae; phylum Streptophyta; class Pinopsida; order Cupressales; family Taxaceae; genus Torreya; species Torreya grandis. The sequence goes on along the minus strand of JARHVA010001165.1, from coordinate 1,169,638 downwards.
ATTTTAACACATGTAGGAATTGATTATAATAAAATCTTAGTTTCTAGGCCTAGAGACCTAATTGAGGGCTAATTAAAGAGAAAAATAAGTATAGTAAGTGTACTTGCACTTATTTTGGAGTCATGAAACTTTATACAGAGTAGGAAGACCATATTAGTAACTCAAATATATTCTTGTTTTGTATGAACATCTATATAATGTTATACATAAGGAGTTTTACTTGTTTTGAGGGATATAAATAATTAAAGGAAACTATAGGCTTTAAGTGTAAAATAAAGTGTTTGATAGTATTTGAGGCATCCAAGATAGTTTATACATGTTTTAAAAGACATAGATATGTATTTCATAGAGGTAGGTTTTACTCATGAAGACACAATCAATATTTGAATCATTTGAGCAAGAGATGTGTACTGAGGTCAAATGGGTTTCAAGACACCTAAGAAGATATGATCATCACTACAACATCAGTATGGTAAATCCTCAAGTATATGAAAAGTGTTAAGTAATAGTGAATAAGGTAGTTTAAGATGACTTGATGATAAATAAGGATACTTTTTAATTTTAGGTAAAAAGGAATATAGTTTGTAAGAAGATGATGAGTCATTTAATGAGCCGAAGAACCTTTCCTACACCAACTCTCTAGAAAATCATGATCACACCAATTAACACATGTTGAAGGAGTTTCTAGGAATATTCTCTAATATTTTCTTGATTTTAACTTGTTTCTCATAGAATGACACTTTTCAATGACTCTATTCTATGCCATTTCTCTCTTTCCTTCTCTCAATATTTATATATACAAAATTGTTTAGCTTTGTAAGGATCCTTTAGCTAAATATGGTGAAGCCCTACTCAACTAAACACTTGTACTATGCCTTTGAATAATGAATGAAGATAATTTTTATATGTTCACATGCTTGAAACTAGTTTAATTGTGTGATTTTGCTCTCACTAATTTTTCCTTTACTACCTATTTTTAAATGGATTATCTTCTTGTAGGGAATAGGGTGAGTTTGATGTAGTTTTACATAGTTTAGAAGTGTATTTTTAATCATTAGTGACTTACTTAGAACCTCTTAACCAAACCTCCCATTAAATACATTGTATATAACCTCCATTATTGAAACACTTATGCTTTAAGGTCCTTTTTTGAGAAGTATAATTAGATTAATGCATAATATATGTTCTTAGTGCATGATAGCCAAGTGGAGGGTACTAATTTGGTGCATCACCTCCCTTAGTTTATTTTCATGTTATCCTTCTCCATTTTCCTTTTCAAGATATTAGTGTAGAATTAAGAAATTAAATAATACATCAAGGGGATTTATCCCTATAATATATAGTTTTAATCTACTTATAGTTCACCCACAACCTACGATTAATACCATTGTATAGCATAAATTGAGAGGGATTGAATCATCCTCTCAAGGGTAAAAATTTGAGCTATAACAATTATAACACACATGTTGGGATAGGATTATCATACATCAAAGCAATTTTTGGTGATATCGTTTAATACAACAACCTCCTACTCATCATTGATATCCTCATCTCCTATAAAAATAGCCACATTATTCCTTTTCTAACTATCATCATATCCATGTACATAGAGATAATGATTGTTATGGACTCAAGGTTTGTGTTAATACATGTGTTTATAATGGCATCATAACATTTACATAAGGAGAACCAAGATCTCCTCCATTATGGAACCTTATATCTCATTCATCCATGACTGAATCATCCTAAGATATTCCTTCTTAGGAATCATTGGTCACTCATTGTGAGATTAATGTGGGTTATAAAATAGAGTCTCATAAGAGATCTCTTATTCCACCTACTCAAAATGTTTGGAAAATAACAAAATGAGAACAACCTACATATAACTATGTAGTTTGAGGAGTATATAGTGTAGTTCTATATACATATCCAACACAGTCATAGGCACCATAGTATAATACCACTCCAGAAAGATATTCACTACAACTAGATTTTTAGGGTCCTATCTCACATAATAACCCATTAAATTTAAGATTGAATGAACCCACATCACAGATTATTTCTGTAGATAGGTATTCACTATGGCCAAATTTTTAAGGACCTATTTCACATAGAAACCTACTACAATTGCGATTAGATGATCTCCCATCATAGGTTTCAGCTCCATCTTGATCTATTTCTCAATCATCTGAATCATAGCAGAGGTGACATGGTTTTATTTCATGTAGTAATCCACTATAATTATGGATAGATGAGTTTTCACCACAACACATAGTTTTAGTCATACCTCTAATGGGGTTAAATTTGGTAGTCTCTATGCAAAGCTACAATTAGTGCATAATAGATTGTATTAGGTACATCATATGTTCCTACATAGCATGATAAGTATGGGAACTTGTTTAATTGGCCATCAAGGTTCAGATAGATATCTGACACACATTCATATCAGTATCAGTTCATAGCTTCACTTAGCATGGTAACAATGGAGCCAAAGGACAAGCCTTTGTATTCTTGAGCCACTCTTGGGAAATTGAGCACACAACTCTCTCTTACATCCCCTCCTTCTAAAAACTAACATTCTTAGTTCCAAACAACCATCCCAAGCCAAACCAAATTATCCAAATTTATACCTTACTGATATCATATGTTTTATATAATCTTTAACTAACTCACTTTACCAAGTTAATTTAAAAATCATAAAACAAATAAATTTTCTTACTTACATATGATTGTAAATCAAACCTAAACCTCACACTTGAACATATCATGAAATAGTCAAATCATATATCTCAAGTACCATTTTACCAAACATATACAACCTTAACATCAATATGAAATCAACTAATTCTAATCAACCATTTGCAATAAATATAGTAATCTAGTCCAAAATCCATAACATAATGCACATGAGTCAAAATCAAAAATAGTATCCATATATATAATGAATTTTTCAAAGAATATACATCATATCAAGGTACAATCAATCATGAATGGGTATCATTCCCTCACTCTCAGTCTCACTCTCCCCACTAGTACTAATCCCATAATCCACTCTAGCACTCGATGACCCCATTCCTCCTTGAGCTCTTGAATACCTCTTATGATGATTCTCTAAATCTAGTATCTAACCATACTCCTCATGTAAGTCTACATACCACTTCTAAATCTCCATATACTCATCCATAATCCTCATATTCATCCATACAAAATCAAGTGGGGGCATCCTATGCCTATCTAGCTCAGCCCTCAACTCACCTCTCTCTCTCATTTCCCTAACATATACAGCTATAGCTATATCATCTATATAAAAAAAATTAGCATATACACTATCTATAATTATCACTCATTCTATCAAACCCTTCTCTATAGCATCATTAGGAACATGTTGTGTGAGCTCTCAGAGTGTCGATCTAATGATGGTCTCCCAAAACCCATCATCTCCACTCCTCACACTAGCTTGTGAATCATCTTGAGCACCTTCCACTCCACCTGCACATAAAGTAAAACATTACATTAGATATATAATTTTCAAAATCAAAATAAAGCACAAAATTATACATAATTCAAATATAATTACTACTTACCTCCCATCATTTGGATCGATGTATGATACTTATACTCAATAGCATCCCCTCCATTAATAAGATTGAATAGGGCCCACTAATGCCTAGCTCACCACGTACTATATGCCTATATACATATAACATCATCTACATTAGGAATACCTATATCCACATCCTATGTATCCAAAGGTAATGGTGCTAACTCATCCTTAGTAGGCCTCACACAAGCTCTTGCCCTCATGGGTGCTTGTGTACTCCTCACCCATTCCCATGCTATTGAGGGTAGATCCTATGGTACCCTAAACTATTTGGTCATACAATCATACTTAAAAACTTGTACACTCTAACCCAATGGTCATCTAACCAATAACTAACCCTAATATATTATAACTACACTCCACCCTTAACCTACCTAATGAAACCTCTATAGGGCCTCCATATGATATCATGAGCCACTAATCTATCTAAAACTAATCTATAATGATATATCCAAGGATAATAGATGGCTAATTTACTCCTATACCACTCACCAAATATCCATGGATGTGCCCACTCTATCCTAGGTAACCCAATTAGATGTATAACTATAATATGCTCATAATCCCAATAGTGCAATAATGTAGTTACACTCATACCACCATTGAAATCCTCTTATGTAAAACTATAAAGATCCATGTATATGTTGGAAATCATAGTCCTACCCCATGAAAACATATTACCATACACCTCCACATTGTGAATGACCCTATGCATCCTATATGCAATAGACACCCCACTCCCATCTATAGTAGAAAACAAAGCCAATAATATGGCCAACAAATTTTGTAGATGTATAACACTAGACTATACTATAATTGATAGCAACACATCAATATCACTACCTCTTTTATGTATACCTTTAGGTACACTAATAAAATACAAGGATGCATGGTCAATAACATCATTTCCCATGTCATCCTGTAACGTCACCCACCATCCACTAATTGGTAAATATAAAAATGTGATACGCATCCTCTAGAGTTAAAGTAATATCCCCTATAAGAAGCTAAAAAATACATGTATCTACATTCCATCTCTCACATAATGTAATAATTAGATACCTATCACACTGCATAGTGTTGAGGTCACACACAGGACCTAACCCTACCCTATCCATCATAACTCTTTCATCAACTGATAATTGTAACATCCTCAATATCTCCATCACTTGAACTCTACAAAAATACCTCATCCATACCTCACCCTAAAAAAACACCAAAAAATAACATATATATCAGTCCACAAATGCCAAATCAATAGCCAAACAAAAGCCATAACAACTAAATAAAGTAGTAGCTCAAAAAATTGAACCCATAGGACAATATCGATGGGTATAGGAAAACAACACTGAATATCAATGCTACAACTTAGAAAATAGTGTTAAAGCTTGGATAATATTACTATATGTAGGACTAGAGTGATATAACTAGTAAACAATTTCTTAAGATACTTTAAATAGCCCAAAAACATCAAAAATTAGATTCCAAATAGGTAAATATCATGCATTTTAGCTACTTACTAGGGTAACATCACCACCAGCCTCCACTTAGGCTACCAATGACTCAAACTAGGTTATGATAGGTGTACATCTCCTCAGCATATCTTCTACTCTAGAGCTCCAAATATCAACCTAGTCAATGCATAAATGAATTAAGAATCAATCCAATTTTCCTATATCAACCAACTTTCTTATTCAAAGTGAAATACCATTTTACCTATAACTAAAACCCTGTAGCTTTATTTTACAAACCGTTTTATTCCATAAAATCTTCAAAATAATACCTTCAACATTATGTAAGCCTTGCTCTCTTGATACATCATCTACCTACTATGGCACACACACACACATATATATATATATACCTATCTCATACCTAGACATACAGCTTGGTCTTAATCAATCAAAAGTTCATTCAACTTTCAAACAACTTAGTATAATCAATAAAATAACTTCTCAACGAATTTAAACTATACCAACCTTGTTTCTATCATTACACCACTAGTCATCAATTTTGGCTTGAACTCCTCTATCACATGATTTCATCCCTATCCCTAAAAGGGGGGCATCATTTATACTATTCTTATTCCTACACTTATCCAACATACTTATCCACTCACATAGATGGATAAACCATGGTTCTTACACCTGCAATAGTCAAATTATCAATTTAAGCTTAGATCAATCAAAATATATACTGATTTAGATTACATGGGTCACTCAACATTACTCAAGACAATCAAAGGGATATACCTTCAGTTTATAAATACACAAGATATATATATATATATATATATATATATATGTATATATGTATATATATATATATATATGTATATATATATAGTGGTTTAGATCATAGTGATTTTAGCTTACAAATACACAGACTAGTTAGATAAAATGGATCAGATTATATGGATTCATAGTGACTTTGATATAGATATAGATATAGATTTAAATATTATATTTGGGGGAATGTACATTACTACACATACAACTTCATATAACATGACATAATTATAAGACTAGATAGTATATTATAGGCATAATGCAGAACATAGTGTTTTGATATCCAATTTTTCATATGGGGCATAACATGATAAGTCATATAATATGTGGTTATACTAATTACCAGATTATGCATACACATCATTCACATAATAGATTTTGGGGCATGTCATAGATGTTCATGATCTTCATCATCCAAGATTATATAGATTAAAATGGAAAGACATGTCATTATCTTCTTACACATTTACTAGAGTTTCAAATTACACCTAGTTATACCTCGGTTATTAATAGGTTAGACCACATAGTCATCTATAGTGGTTGGTCCATTATATTACCTAGACCAAAACTACATGAGTTTATGTATGCTAGAGGATAGATATTAGATTTGGCCCTCCTAGAATTTCTTAGTTTCATTTTAGATATTCCAAGTGGGGGCATGGCATATTTTTCTATTCATAGCATACATATTCTATACACACATTCTAGATTACATGAGTTTATGTGGGACAGAGGACAAGCATTGTTTTTGTGCCTCTAAGCATTTCTCATTTCATCTAGATTCAACATAAGGGGAAAACATTTCCCTCTTTCTCCATGCTAAATAGATTCCACATCTAGGTTCAATACAAGGGGCATATATTTTAGGGATTCTTTCTTTCTCTAGGCACTATTCATCTCTCCATCTACTTCCCTATCTAGGAAGTGAGTTTGACCCTTTGCATAACATTCATCTCCATGTAGGTAAGTTTAAGTACACATTTTATTTTATCTCTTTTAATCTAGTACTTCATTTCATTACATCACTATAATAAAAAGGGGGAAAATATATACACCTTAAATTGGTCAAGTAACCACACATATCATGCCTTTTCATAGGAGCCTCTAACTGGAGAATATGAGCGTTGTTTACATTTAGCCATGTCTTTCATTTTACTCATCTTGGTCTTATTTTATGTTTGAGTCACCTTTTTTTCCTATTTCTAGTCATCCATAAACTTTTAAAACCTCATTACATCTCAGCCAAGATCTATTTTCCATGATTATTCCATCCCCCTAGGTCTCGAGCCTATAGGATAGGAGTGATAGGATTGGACAACAACAATGGACCCTAGGGTGTCCATTTCTAGCACTCCTATCCAAGGTCATTTTAAGCTTCAATGGTCAATTTCCTTTGCTTAATAAGTCTTAGAGCCTTTCTTTACTGTCCTTAAGTTTTCCAATGTTTGAAAAATATGATTAAAGATCCTAAATTCAAAATAATTAGTATCCTATATAAGGGAATACACAAGGTATTTTATATCTATCACTTACTACCTTGGCACATTATGTAATTAAAATTAGTCAATAATATAGCTCATCATTTTGCATCACACATAGACTTTCATGCTTGATTAAGGAAGGGCCTAGGAAAAAGTTCATTCTTACATCTACCATGCATATTGGTTATGCACGTTCCTTAAGGGAGAACAACATTTGATCTGAGACCCTAGCTTAAGGATTTATGTAGCAAGTGATTAGGTCAATAGGGATTCTAGATCATGTGATCATACTTTCCCTAACCTAGCTTTTCCCCTTTTATTTTTTATGTATTTGTGGTTTCATGTGTGTAGATATATCTATGGTTTGGAGATTTAAATGGATCTACAATAATCTTTGTTGACATTTAATCCCCAAATTATAATATACAAACTCACATAGAGGTAATGGATAAAACTTAGAAAGCTTAGGTCTCAATGACAATAGTGGTAGAAGAGGACTATAGCACTAAAACCCAAGGTGTCCTATTCTAGTGCTCCTATACTTTCATAAAATGAAATCCATATCTAGATTTGTAACACTATCCCAATCATGTGTAATAGATTTCAATCCTTGAATCACCCATTTTAACATATTTTTCTAGATGAGTTTGTATCTTTCCATATGTAATTAACTTGATTAAATTATTCAAAAATTATAATTTAATGTATTTTATTGGTTTTTACCCTTACTTTGTACCCTTTATTGTTTATTAACTAGAACTTAGTTTCCCAAAAATAGTAAAATAGAAAGCCATAAATTAGATACATATATCCTTAGACATGCCAATGGTTCAGGGCATAACATGTTCCTCCCCTTCAAAATAATGTTGTCCTCAACATTGATTAAATCTTAGATGTTTTTCCATTAATGTTTCATCCTCCTAGGTAGTATCTTTAGAAGGTAGATTATTACATTTGATCATATACTTTGTTATCACTCTAGACCATAATTGCTTAGTGTAAATTTTAAGGACAATTTCAAGATCAAGAATAATTGAATTTTAATCCAATATTTATTATAGATAAATATGGCTAGAGTCCTTAGTTTTTTGAAAATGTATTGAAAATAAATGCACCACAAATCATTTAGCAACATTTTTTATCATCTTAGTCATATGATATGAACTAACCACTTATGGAGATTTAGATCTTAATCCATGCAATTCCACTAGCTTACCTTCAGAATGAAAGTTCATAAATAGTTCTTGGAAATTCATCTCAATAGTACCCAATGTGGTGAGCCATTGTACTCCTAAAATGATGTCAATCCTAACTCTAGGAATAACACACATAGGAGAATCTAGCAGATAATCCCTCATTACTAACTTAATACTATGTCATTTTTTATAACATTTAACTATACCACCATTTATAATCATGACCTAAAACTCTGGGGTTGGGTAGATGATTAAATTAAAATGAACAACCAACTTATTATTGATGAAATTTTGTGTACTTACTAAATCATTCAACATCATGACCTTTCGTTTCTTAAAAAAATACACCACATTAAAATTCTTATGAGTAGAAATACCTCCAAGGGTATGGTAATAGATAGTAGGTTGATATTCAATAACTTCATCCTTAGGTCCTTAAAAACACTCATTATATCCCTCCTCATATTCTTCATCCTCATTGCCCCCTTTGATGTAAAATAACTTGTTTTTAGCACATCAATGACTTTTGCTACACTTATTGTTGTAACCATAACATAACCCTTTGGTACAGTTCTCCTCAATTTTTTATAGTGTCAATCTAGTAAGTTAAGATAGTGATGGTGTTGGGAAGGTGAATTTCCATATAGTAGTGACAAGATGAAGTTTTCTCATCTCTTTTTATTCTGCTAAGTGTGCCCTTGGTATAGCTTCAAATATAATTATGGGGTTAAACATGTGAACCTCTAATTGAATACTATGTTTTAGTCCACCCAAAAAAAGTCCTATCAAATTTTCTTGAGTGATGTCCTCCAAACATAAGGATAGATTCTGAAACTAATGAATATAACCCTTCACTATTCTTATTTTTTGTAGTTTGGCTAACTAGCTAAAGTAGTTTTTAAAAATATTATCTTGATAGTGAGACATCAATTTATGTAGAATATTAACCATGTAATAAGAGTATGAATCTTATTATTTTGATCACACAACCAATTATACCAAATGAATGGCTCAAGTTCTAGATATAAATATGCCATAACCACTTTTTGAGAGATAGGAGTTTTGTTCAAATCAAATATATTTTCAATTTAAGTGATACAAGTGAGTGGATCCTTACCATCAAACTTGTGCAAGCCCATTTTTGGCAACATCAATTTCACCCATGTATTGGTAGTGTTAGTATTGAGAGGAGGATGACTAGAAGTAAAAGTGGAGGGTTGTTAAGTGGTAAATGAGATGAAATTGTATCTAGTTATACCATGATCTATTATAATTGATTGCTCACACCATTAAGCTCTCCTTGCATTACTAACATTTGAGTTTGGACTTGCACATCCTTCTAAATCAAGCCATGTAGATTCAACTAAATTTGATAAATCATATTTTATTACATCATATTATAGGTTTGAGACTCCATGTAATCCTCTAAATGATTTTTAGGGGTGTTTTGACCTTTCCCATGTCTATGAGTGTTAGGACCAGCCATAAAAAGACTCGATGGTGAACCTTATTGTACCTCATTGATCCATATTTGACCATAATTTTTTAAATATGTTAGACTCAAATCATAAATATTAAATAATAAACCCAAAATATTTTTCTCCCCAACTTTCCAAAAACTTAAATAAATTTGACTTTTTTACAAATTGTGAGCTATGGTGAGAATTTATGAAAAAATTTAAAATGGTGATAACATTTGAAAATGAACTCCAAATGAGCTGAAATTTTAATGGAAGCTTAATTGAATGATTTATAACCTCTAATTAAAAAATTAGATAAATTTTTAACCATTTATGATATATATCCATATTCTAAGATCTAGGGTTTTTGACCTAATTATGGCCCAAATCGATGCTCCGATACCACTTGTAATGATATTACTTAACAAAATAAGTGGAAAAATATAAATATATAAAAATTATATGAAAATATATTAAAAAAATGTGAATAATATATAATCCATTTCAAGGGGGAAAAGTCCCAAATTCTTGGACTAAGAAATAAATACTCAAATATGATGATGAACAACTAACCCTACCTCCTACTTATATTCTACCAAGGTCATGGACAAACCATAAGATACCATATTAAGCATATGAGTTCATAGATAAATTTAAAATAATATGAAAAAGGGTTATGCAAGACACAATTTAGATACATATATCCATAGACACACTAATGGTTAAGGGCATAACACCATAAGTCCTAGTGTTTAATTTTTTTGGAATATTCTATTTTTATTTTTGAAATATATATGTGAAACTCTAAAAATATACCCACACATCCAAGGGATGCAGATAATCAAACAATGGATTAAGTGGATGATCATTCATTTATGTATATTGAATCTTTCAAAATTCCCACATATCATCATCATTGTGATCATCATACCATTCATGATATTTAATTTTAGCTTTTTCTTTGTTAGGGATTAGTGTTTACATTGAAAAAAATACTAGTTATGTTTTACCATATGGTTAATATGATCAGTTGGTTTTTATTATTAGTTAGTTTTTTAGTTTCAATAGTGTTATAAAAATAATATATTATAAATAGGTTATTAAATTTAGTGACATATCCTGAGAGATATTATTCTCCCTGACTATAGGAAATATGTATCCTATATATTTTGTAATATGTTCATGTGTAATATTTAGTGGGTGTGTAGAATAATATATTGTGGTTAAATACATATTATGTATTATTTATTTAGTGTTTGGATATACTACATAAACTTTGAATGTTTCTAAAAAATGGTATCAAATCAAGGGATTTGTTTGATTACTTCATGGAGTGTTAAAATTGTTAAGGGGATTTTCCAAATTTATGACTACCCTTGGTAAAGAGATATTATTTCTGTGTAGAAAGGTTTAGCATAGTAGATAAGTATATTATTCATCACATTACTTTAAATGTAGTCTCTTTATTATTTCATAATGATATTTTAAGAAATATTTGTATGGATTACATCCTTGGGACACATCTTATAGTTTGTGCACTTCATAAAATCAAAAAATCTATTAGACTCTTGTGTTGCCTTTACCTTATAGTCAATTCCATTTTCATGTCAGAGATGGTAAAATGGAGATGAGAGAAGTATTTTTAGGTATAACTGGTAGCTATTCAACTTGAATCTACATCCTCTAATATCAGTTTATGTAGATGTACCCATGACTTTACCATCCTAATATGACTTTATTGTGCATATTTTCCATTATGTATAAGCTCATTGCCAATCTCTTAAAACCTAAAACACAATAGAATTTGGAAAATATAAATTTGGATCTATGTTTTTTTTGGGGGGGCTTCACATCTTTAATATAGAAATCTCACTAATTCTCATGTACCCACATTGGTTCTAGCATATCCTAGTATAACTGTCATTTAGATTTTTATTATATCAAGCACCAAAACTACCATTACACATCCCATGATTTTATTTTAAATTAGAGTATTGTATACTCTTTGTTATTTTAAAAATTAAGTTGTGATAGGATAAAATCATGTCATTTAATTTTTAGAGATAATAATAATTTTATAAAAGTCTTTTCAAGCATAAAAATTAAAAAAAAAAGGTGTTATTTTTTTATTAAGTCATAAGTTTAGGTTTTATTATTTATTCTAGAAAATAATAAATAAGTGTATTTGGTCATTTTAGCAAACTAATTTCTCTTTTATCATTAAGAGTCATAATGTTTAGTTATTAGAATAGGGTCCATTTTTTCAAAGTATAAGGCATTTTTATCAATTAATTCAAAATTGTCCTATCTAGAGTCAAAATCAATGTAAAATGTTCTAAGCATGTCAAAACATAAAACCATTGCTTCATAGATGTATTTTTAGTAGAAATAAATGTTTGAATTGGGGGGAATTATAAACATGAGCCTCAAATATGTATTAATTAAGTATATAATAATGGAGGTTAGAGGCATCATAAGAAGGAGGTTAAAAATTTATTCTCATCAGTGACTAACGATGAGGTCCTATTTTGTTTTAATGGCACTTACATCTATACCAAATCAATTAAAGCCAATGATATTTTTTAGTGGTAGTGAATATTATCTATATTATTTTTTCTTGGGTGGAAAAAACATGGGTAGAGGCTAAAAAATAATACAACGAGGATTTAGTCCTCACAATATTTTTTATTTTTAGTTGTTTGTGTGGTGTGTGAAAACATAAAAATTTGTAATCATTCCCATGTTGAATTGGAGAAAAGGAGAAAGTAGATATCATGGAATATGTAAATAGTTGTATAGGAGAGCAACTGAATATAGAAATAATTTGATTATAAAGATCATCTGACTATCTACTTTGTTAGAAGATGATTATCTAGTGAATACATTTTAATGGAATAAATGTGGTATATAGTATTTTATATTAGTGATCATGTGTAACAAGATCCATATATAAATACTTAAACAATATTATATAAACCTAAAATTATGTGTTTACATATGATTCTATTTATATTTCATATCATGTGATTTCTTGTTACATCATGATTCCTCACTAGGCAAAATTTCTAGATTATTTATGGATATCTATAGTTGACAAATTTAGGTTTGAATATTTTTAGCTAAGCTTAGATATATGTTGATATGGGGTAGTAGGATATTAATTAGGTTACATGATAACCCTACTATGAGTTAGCTATAAGTAAGTTTTTACATTATGTTCATGTTAATTAGTTATTTTAACTATATTTTACGATGAATATATATCATGAATGTTATGGTCTAACTACCTATTTTTTTGTGAGGTGGATGCGGGAGAATTCAACCTTCAAAGCATGATGAAGGGATAACATCATTAGAGAGGGTGACATAGATCATGATGTCATAGGATGATAGAGAAACCAACTAGTACCCTATACACACCACATTAGATGGCACATGACTAGATGCATAATTGAATGGTTAGAAAAGTATGTTTATTTCCATTTGGATTAAATAGTCATTATAATTCATTTGCTAGAAAAGTTTAATGGTTTTGTAGAATTTCCTAACATTACTAGTGTGTTAGTCCAGATTACACTTGGGTGATTTTTTCCTATGTGATTACGTTTATGACCATTAATATTTTATTTCCAAATGAAATTTGTGTGGTTAGATTAAATTTTAATTTATTGACTAAATAAGTTAGTCATTAAATTTTTATGATAATAAAAGTGCTAATAAATATGGATTTTTATGAATTGATAAATAGAAGGTTTGAAAATAAAAATAATGAAATGGAATAAAACAAAAAGGAAAATGAAAATCCATAAAATTAATAAAGATATTGATTTAATAAAAGCTAATAAAAATAAATAAAGCAATAGAAATATCTTTAAAGAAAAATACCATGCCCATTTTTCTTATAAGGGAACATATAGATAAGATAAGGGGAGGAAAAAAGAGGCATATCTCAAGGAAGAAGACCAGAAGAAGCATGATGAAGAGGAAAAATAAGGCATAAACTACTAGGTTGGTGATGCCTTATGAATTTGTATGTTTTTATGTAAGATATGGTGATTTGGTGAAATGGGAATTTCCATCTGCATAGAATTGCATACCTATATCTTTATCTATATATTAGTGTACATAAAACTATCTTACAGTGAAATAGATTAATAGGGGAAATCAGTCTTATTACTATATTCTATATAACTACAATGATTCTTCCTATATTAAAGAATCAAATATAGACTTTAAAAAAGGGACATCTTGGATAGATCATGATTCTTAATTAGTAACTAGAATGGTAATACTTAAACTAACCCAATAATGATTGTTCAGTTTTTAAAAAAATAGTTATTTTAATTATTTATCTCATACATAATAATATTAGAGATAGCAGGATCATATTAGTTAATTTTATTTTCTTTCATGTTAATATCATCATTCAACCATATGATGAACCACTAGGCAAAATACATAATAAACATGGGCTTTGATTGAGCTAATATATAGTGTAATCAAATAACCAATATATTATTTATATTATTAATATGCATATTAGTTATCAGATTAAAATGCATAACCATGGTTATATGTTTATGCTATATATCTATAAACTAGATATTTGTTTGAGATATATATTAATTATTTACTTGTTTGAGCTATTAAACTAGTGTAAATATTAATTTTTTTTACTAAGTTTAAAATTACAATAAATTCACTAGAGAGTCATTGAGTTTAGTATTATATTAAAACTATGGAGTTTAATATTTTGAAATCACTATATATTATAAAATTGCCTAAGTATTCCATTATTACATCTAGATCAGAGTCATTAATACCTAGTTATCACTATCTTGAGTTTCCATGTAGATCATTTTTAGGATTACTAAATTTGAAATTATACTAAGAATATTAAAACATAATAAACTATATGATATGCAATGATATTGATTAGAGTAGATAGAGATACACTTTAGCAATAGATGTAAATTCTCCTAGTACCTAGTAATAGTGATAGGTTTTATAGGGATAAGTTTTATATAGAGAGTTTATTGTATTTGATAAATGTGGAGTATCTCTATCCTTTTGCATTGATATGCATGATAATTCCTACCAAACAATAGCATAATAAATCATTGTATTTAATTACTAGACAATATAATAATATCTAAACTAATGTAAATATTCTCTATCTGTCATCATTAGAGTTACTATTGAGAGCATAATAAGTATGATTTACACATTGTGAGTTAATAAACAATAATAACTATAATTTGTATGTTGATTTAAATAAATAAATGAGATGTCAGTATTAAATACTGAATACAAATTAGTGATCTGCATGCAAGTTTTATTACACCCACAGAGCAATGATCTACATGAAGTTTTATGGCATGTACTAAGTAGAAACTACTTGAGATAATATGGCATCTAAATATACAGTGATCTATATTTGTAAATATGTAATAATTTAATATTTATTGATCAGACCATATTAAATTAGGAAAAATTATAATTTATTTAGATAGCTCTAAATTCCTTGTAGTATCCTTTATCATACACCTAGATTTTAAAGGGTAAGCATTTACCATGAAGAGATTTAGGTAAGCACTAAAGTGTTTAGCATTGTGCTAGAGTATACTCATTAATAAAATTGGTGTGTGGTAGTGATTCTAGTGTATTAAAAAATATACTTAGTGTAATACCAAAACTTATAGAATGAAATTATAGGCACAAAGATAATGAGTGATTTAAATATCAAAATTGTAGTATATCATTTAATAGAATTAGGATCACATATCATATTACTTAGGATTGTGTGTGTGTGTGTGTGTGTGTGTGTGTGTGTGTGTGTGTGTGTGTGTTCATATATATTTATGGATGTATGACATAGGAAATTACTATCAAGTATGGGTATATCATGTTATAATATACATTTATAAAAAAAATGATGATCACATCCTGTAGGAGGTCTCAAAATTCCCCCATAAGTTCCTAATTTTGTTTTTGATGTGATGATCTTTTATTGATCCTAATTTCTTAGAGTTATTTACGCTCTTCCTACTATCATTCTGTAGTAAGGAAAATTTTAAATCATGGGATGAGATTGGAGATGGCTTGTATTATCATTGTAATAAATACTTATAATATTTTTGGACCTAGTGATGTTTACAAATAAGTGTGTGTTGGCCTTATTTCAAGTTTATTTCTAGATACATCTTTAAAATTTAAAGGTGTACCTTACATTTGATATCAATGATAATCTTGGTGTGTAGCACACATATACTAGTTATTTTTATTATATGTCCATACTGTAACCTTTTGAGAATAATTGGTTTGAGGATTGTATATTGTTCCATTATAATTGGTTGTATAAAATTTATATAAGGGCATATACATAAATAGTTACATGAGGAGGCATGACTATAGATTTTAATTAGTGCATTGTCTTGATTCAAATGATACATATATTTGTGTGCTTGATAAAACCATATGGAATTTTGTATTAAGAGACTTAAGTGAACATAGGTGTTTTATCCTCATATCATTATATTACTTACCTTAGTGCATGCTATGATATATGGATTATATTTATAGTTAAGCTATTGGTTAAACAAGGATATAAATATTATTGGGAATCTAAAATTATAACCATATTAAAATAGTCTCCTACAAATGGAATGAGATGTTTAAAGGAAAGTTATAATGGGTTTATGAGTTTTCTAGTTCTCTGTAATGATTGATTGACTATTAGTTATATGTGTATTCAGTATTGAATACTTGTGTGCATAAAAAATTATGAGAGTGTTAATGTGTATAAATTATTGGTTGTATCTAGTGTATAATGGTACATCGTGATGCATGATTATAATTTATGTTTCTTAAAATGATATTATGTAGTTTAACCTTAGGGTATACCCAGGTGGTATAATCCCATGATTGATTGTTATTATGTATGCAAGTCATCTAATTCTTGAAATCTTAAGTTTGGTTATGTGTAGTTATGAATTTATGAACTATGATGGTATGGGATGTCATAGAGTAATATAGTTTAAATGTATGCTAAACCTAGATGGTGCATATTGTAATTGAGATGTCTATACTCACACCTACATTTTACTAATTAAGTAAATGCTTATTGATTGCTACTTGAATAGCATGTTTTTTATTATTGGTAGGACCTTGTGTATGTGATATTATAACCTTTGAGAGTTTAATGAAAGATATGATAGTATATTGTTGTTTTTCATGAAAACTATGACTCACTTCATTATATATAAGTTACTTAAATAACTATTGATGTTTCTATGTTTTAAGACTATTTCATATGACTGATTATAGAAAATTAGTAGTATGTATTTGAATACTAGACCATGGTAATATGGGTTATCATAGAGGGTAGTATATTTGAAAACTAATTGTTCAACTTAAAATCTTTAGTTAAATATGTGATTACCCAGGTGGTATAGGTTATAGTCATTATTTCTAGTATAGGATAGAAAATAATGTGAGAATCATTTGTATGTTTGATGGAATAAATGTATGCTTCTATTACTCTTATGTTTAAAAAGCTATGTGATGTGTTTTCTATTAGGATGTGAATTAAATTAATCTTGTGGATGAATTGTATTTGACCAATCTGCATTGCTGATATGGAGTAAGGGATGAGATGGACTTGACTAGATTTTTAATATCACAATGACAAATGAAGGCAATATGATCAAGTGGTGTGTATGAATTTGATTGATCTATAAATCATTATTATTTATTATTTTTAAAAATTTGGGCCAAAGTATGTTTAGTGAGACATTATCATTCCATGAGTATGATTGACATGTTTGTGTGATATATTATAATAGAATAATTATCTATGATATACTACATGTTTAGTTTAGAAATCATATAGCACATGGGTATTTGTTTGTCTCTCTAGATTCCCATGATGTCCCTATCTATTCATTTATAAAGGGAGGGAAATTTCTTAATGGGATTAGTACTTGGGATTATTGGTCCATGATTGGTATGGAAAATCACTTAGATGATGCTCTCCCTCCCCATATTAGTACTATATATCAATATAACTCTTGAGATTACCACAGATACTTGAGTTCAGGAACTATACTCCAAAGAAGCCATGTATCTTATATATAAATTATATTAAATAGTACTTATTATTAAATATTATCATGTGAGTTGTAATTAATTATTGTATATTGATAGTAGTGGTTGTAGATGTGTATCCACTATGGTGGAATTAATATATTTTCCTTTTATATTTGAATCTGATGTACTATCAAGATATTGGAGATCAGTGATATGTGATGTAAAATGCTTTTTTTTTATCACATTTTGAGTATTTCTTATGGTCTATATAGATTCTCATGGTGTAATATATTTTTGGTATATGTGTTTAATTTTAAAAGAAAAAATCATGTATTTCTACTTGACCCTAGAGGGGTTGTTACATGTGGTATCAGAGTTGTGGCTCTAACTATATGACCTAATGAAGTATTGCACTAGTATTTTGAAATAAGTGTCATCTCTCATAGTAGGCATAAAGGTGAGTTATCACTCCCTCATTTTATTTTGACATCATTTTAAGCCCCTGAAAGGATTATTCTTTTCTTGGTGTTTTTGTACCTTATTTTCTATGAGATCGTGGGATCGGTATCTTCTACTTCTTACTAATAGAGAAGTAGAATTAGATAGATTGATACATCTTTATGGTTAATATATTCCTTTCTTGGTTATATAAATAGAATGTGATACTATAATTATAAGTTTGGTAAGTAAGTATTGATTTGGAAACATTGAGTTACAATGTTTTCTTTTTACCTTATGAGGGTATGTAGGAGTTTTTGAGATGATAGTTCTCTACTTTTCACTTACGACTCTTTAGGGTCACTATTTTACCTAATCTTGTGATTTTAGACCATGTGGGTGGCAAATCTTGAATTATATATTAAATTCTAGAATTAACAATTATAATTTGGTTATAATTTATTACTTACCATTGATTAGATTGATATTATACTCTTTTTGGCTTAGAGTATGTTATTTTTAAGAGTTATTTTAGTAACTTTCACTAGAAGTGAGTAGAGTATAGGATGTGCATAACATCTTATCAATCTAGGGGTTTAGATAAACTTTTAATATTATTTTTATAGACAAAAAAAAGGGAAATATGGTCTTGATTGTTATTTTATAATGTTTTAAGGATGGTGTGATCCTTGTTCTTTGTACATTATATTAATTTTAATATTATTTCCTCTTAACTATGAATATAAAAATATAGGCTAAACTATGAAACATGATACTAGTACATTTGGATAGTGATAACTTAATACAATTATGATTTGATTGTATGATTTATCTTTTGTGTGTTTATACATCTATAATTATTTAACTCATATTATTTATTTCTATGATTTGTTAGCATATAATTGTGATTTAGTGAACATTGTGCACTTTTTAGAGATCATTAGGTCAGGGAGATCTAAGGTAGGAGTGGTGAATTAGGAATGTGATTTCTAAGTGATAATATAGTATCCTACTTAGCCTCACATTGACTAAGTTTAAACTGAGTTACATTTGATAGATGGACTTGTCGAATCTGGGATTTGATAGGCAGAACTTGTCAAATTTAGTTGTATGTCGATATGCATGTATATGATGGAATGTTTATTCCATAATTTTGTATAAATTAGAAATGTAATATTTATAGTTCCTATTCATCATCATACTTGTAAAGGGATCCATGGAGTAGTGATACTATTGACATGTCATACTTCTCAAGATCTACGTAGAGAGCGATAGTATTAACTTATACACATCATTTTTGTTAAGTTCCCTAATTACTTTTCTCTATAATGAGTAAAACACTCTCTAGATTAGAGAGATGTGTAGAGGGGTATGAAGATTTTTTTGAACTCTCCTTGGTCATTTTTCTAATCTTGTATGATGATCTTATGTACTCTTTAGAAGTTAGTGAAACTTTTACTGAGAAATGTATAGGTTGGTCTTGCACTTCTTGGACCCCATAGTGGTCATGACAAAACCAATTAGAGTAAGTAATACTCACAACTATGTTTTCTTAATAGGGAAATGTCATAAAGCAAGGTATTGTGGGACCAATACTCTAGTAATAATGCAACTTGAAGGAACTATGGTGAGTTCTATAATTAAATTTCCTTTTATTTGCATAAATTGATATTACATACCATGTTATTTCTTTGTTAAATAATATTTTTAATTTTTAATTTATATTTCATAAGAGTCATTAGGGAAGATGACTAACTTTAGAGGGGAAGGATGATGCATCCAAATTCCTTGCTAGACAAACTTGCTAGATTATCCATGGAATTCTATAGTTGAGAAATTTAGGTTTGGCTATTTTTAACTAAGCTTAGATATATGTTAATATGGGGTAGCATGATATTGCTTAGGTTACATGATCACCATACTATGAATTATCTGTAAGTAAATGTTTACTTTATGATCATGCTAATTTATAATTTTAGCTATATTTTATGATGAATATATATAATGAATTTTATGGTCTAACTACCTATTTTGTTATAAGGTGGATGAAAGAGAACTTAGCCCTCAGATCATGCTAAAGGGAGATCATCATTAGAGAGGGTGACATAGATCATTATGTCAAAGGATGATAGATAAACCAGCTAGTACAATGCACACACCACATTAGATGACACATGATTAGATGTGTAATTGAATGGTTAGAAAAGTATGCTTATTTCTATTTTCATTAGATAGTCACTATAATTGGTTTGCCAGTAAAGTTTAATGGTTTTATAGAATTACCTAGCATTACTAGTGTGTTAGTCCAAATTATACTTGGGTGATTTTATCTTGTGTGATAATGTTTATGACCATTAATATTTTATTTGGAAATACAATTTGTGTGGTTAGAGTAAATTTTAATTTATTAACTAAATAATTTAGTCATTAAATTATTATGATAATAAATATGGATTTTTATGAATTGATAAATATAAGGTTTGAAAATAAAAATAATAAAATGGAATAAAACAAAAGGAAAAAGGAAAAGCCATAAAATAAATAAAGATATTGATTTAATAAAAGTTAACAAAAACAAAGAAAGAAATATAAATATCTTGAAAGAAAAAGACTACTCCCATTTTTCTTATAAGGGAATTATTAGAGAAGAGAAGGGGAGGAGAAAAGAGGCGTAACTCAAGGAAGAAGACCAGAAGAAACATGATAGAGAGGGAAAATAAGGCATAAACTACTAGGTAGGTGATGCCTTATGAATTTGTATGTTTTTCTATAAGATATGGTTATTTGGTGAAATGGGAATTTCCATCTACATAAGATTATATACCTATATATTTATTTGTATATTAGTCTACACAAAACTATCTTACTATGAAACACATTAATAGGGGAACACAATCTTATATTGTGTATAAGTACAAGTATTTTGCCTATCTTAAAGAATTAGATATAGACTTATATAAAAAGAAATGTCTTGGATAGATCATGATTTTCTATTCAGTAACTTCATATATAATAATATTATAGATAGTAGGATCATATTAGTTAATTTTATTTTCTTCCATGCTAATATCATCATTCAACTATATGATGACCCATTAGGTAAAATGCATAATAAACATGGGCTTTGTTTGAAATAATATATAGTGTAATCAAATAACCAATATATTAGTTATATTATTAATATGCATATTTGTTATAGATTAAAATACATAACCATGATTATTTGTTTAATATATATATCCATAAACCATATATTTATTTGAGCTATATATTAGTTATTTAATTTTTTAAACTACTAAACCAATGTAAATATTTTAAAAAAATTGTCAAAGTTTAAAATTGAAATAAATTAATTGGAGAGTCATTGAGTTTAGTATTATATTAAAACCATGGAGTTTTATATTTTGAAATCATTGTATATTATAAAATTACCTAAGTAATCCATTATTACATCTAAATTAAAGTCATTAACAACTAGTTATCTCTATCTTCATTTACAACGTAAATCACTATTAGGATTTCTAAATTTGAAATTATACTGAGAATATAAAAATAAAATGAATTGTATGGTATGTAGAGATATTGATTAGAGTAGACAATGATAAACTTTAGAAATAAATATAAATTATCTATTACCTAATACCAACATAATTTTTACAAGGATATGTTTTATACAATAAGTTTATTATATTTGTTAAATGTGGAGTATCTCTATCCTTTTGAATTATTGTGCATGGTAATTCCTACTGAAGAACATCATAATAAATCATTGGATTTAATTATCATACAATAGAAGAATATTTAAATTAATGTAAATCTTTCCTATCTAGTTTTGTTGGAGTTACTAGTGAGAGCATAATAAGTATGAGTTACACATTGTGAGTTAATAAATCATAACAACAATGATTTATATGATAAGTTAAATAAATAAATTAGATGTTAATATTGAATATAAAGAAATGATTTTCATGCAATTTTTATGGCACTCATAGAGTAGCCATCTACATGAAGTTTTATGGCATCTGCTAAGTAGCAACTGCCTAAGATAATATGGCATCTAAATATGTATTGATTTGTATTTTTAAATATTCAACCATCTAATATTTATTGATCAAACCACATTAAATCAAGAAAAAATATGATTTATTTTGATAGCTTTGAACTCCTTGTTGCATCCTTTATCATAAACTTATATTTAAAAGGGAAAACATTTACCATGAACATATTTATGTAAGTGTTAAAGTGTTTAGATTGTGTTGGAGTATACTCATTAATACAAGTGGTGTATGGTAGCGATTCTAGTTTAAGAGCATTAGGATCACATATTATATTATTTGGGATCATATATATATGGATGTATGACATAGGAAAATGCTATCAAATATGGCTATATCATGTTATGATAGACATTTACAAATAAATCAATGATCACAGTCATTAGGAGGTCTTAGAAGTCTTCCATAAGTTCTTGACTCTTTTGTTGATGTGATGATCTCGTATTGATCCTAACTTTTAGGAAGAATTTATGCTCTACCTACTACCATTCTATAATATGAAAAAAATTAAATCATGGGATGAGAGGGGAAACAGATTGTATTATCATTGTAAGAAACACTTATAATTCTATTGAACCTTCTGATGTTTTTAAATAAGTGTGTATTGGACTCATTTCAGGTTTGTTTCTATATACTTATTTAAAATTTAAAGGTGTTCTTTACATTTGATATCAATGATAATATTAGTGCATAACACACACAAAATAGTTATATTTTATTATATGTCCATACCATAACATTTTGAGAATTATTGGTTTGAAAATCCATGATAATATTAGTGCATAACACACACATAAACTAGTTATATTTTATTATATGAGCATATCATAACCTTTTGAGAATCATTTGTCTAAGGAACCTTTATCATTCCATTATAATTGGGTGTACAAAACATATACAAGGGTGTATACATAAATAGTTACATGAGGAGGCATGAATATAAATTATGACTCGTGCATTATCTCGATTCAAATGATACATATATTTGTATTCTTGATGAAACCATAGGGAATTCTAGATTAATATACTTAAATTAACATAGGTGCTGTATCCTCATATCATTAGATTACTTAATTTGGTGCATGTCATGTTAAATGGATTTTATTTATAGTTAAGCTATTAGTTAAATAAATACAAAAAGATTGTTGGGAATCTAAAATTATAACCATATTAAAATAGTCTCCTACAAATGGAATGAGATGTTTAAAGGAAAGTTATAATGGGTTTATGATTTTTCTATTTCTCTACAATGATTGATTGACTATAGTTATATGTGTATTCAATACTGAATACTTGTGTGCAACACAAGTTATGAGAGTGTTAATGTGTATAAATGATTGGTTATATCTAGTGTATAATGGTGTATCATGATATTTGCTTATAATTTATGTTGATTAAAATGCTAGTATGCAATTTAAACATAGGGTATACCCATGTGGTATAGTTGCATACTTAATTGATTGTTATTATGGATGTGAGTCATCTGATTCTTGAAATCTTAAG
Source organism: Torreya grandis (assembly GCA_037957365.1). Lineage (NCBI taxonomy): Eukaryota > Viridiplantae > Streptophyta > Pinopsida > Cupressales > Taxaceae > Torreya > Torreya grandis. The sequence goes on along the minus strand of JARHVA010001165.1, from coordinate 1,145,528 downwards.
TTTGGTTATGTGTAGTTATGAAGTTGTGAACTATGATAGTATGAGATATCATAGATTACTACGGTGTCAATGTATGTTAAATCTAGATGGTGCATAATGTAATTGAGATTTATAGACTCACACTTACATTTGACTAATTTAAAGTATGTTTTCTTATTTTTAATATGAATAATGAGATTTGTGATTGTTGGTAGGACCTTGTGTATGGAAGATTACAACCTTTGAGAGTTCAATGAAAGCTATGAAAATATATTATTATGTTCCATGAAAATTGTGACTTGATTCATTATATATAAGTTAATTGAATAAATGCATATGTTTCCATGTTTTTAAGATTATTTTATATGACTGATTGTAGAAAACTAGTATTATGTCTTTGCATATTAGACTATGGTAATATGGGTTATCATAGGGTGTATTACGTTTGGAAACTAATTGTGCTAGTTCAAATATGTAGTGAATTCTATGATTACTCAAGTGGTATAGACTTTAGTCATTATTTCTAGTATGGAAGAGAGAATAATGTAATATTCATTCATACATTTGATGAAATAGATGTATGATTGGGTTACCCCTATGTTTAATAAGTTATGTCATGTGTTTGATAGTAGGATGTAAATTAAATGATTTTTTTGGTTGAATTGTATTTGACTAGTCTACATTGATGATATGAAATAAGGGATGAGATGAACTTCATTGGCTTACTAGTATCACAATGATAGATGAAGGAAGTCTGACCAAGTGATGTGTATGAATTTGATTGATGTATAGATTATTATTATTTATTATTTGTTAAAATTTGGTCCAAAGTATGTTTAGTGAGACATTATCATTTCATAAGTATGATTTACATGTTTGTGTGATATCTTACAATAAAATAGTTTTCTATGATACAATTCATGTTTAGTTTATATATCATAGAGCACATGGGTACTTGCTTATCTCTCTTGATTCCCATGCCATCACTATTTACTCATCCATGAAGGGAGGGGAATTTACTACTATGATTAGTTTGGAGGATTTTTAGTCTGTCGTTGGCGTGAAAAAAAACTCAAATGATGCTCTCCCTCCTCATAATAGTACTACCTATCAAGATGACACTTGAGAGTGCCACACATACTTGAGTTTGAAAACTATACTCTAGAGAAGCCATGCGTATGATATGTAAGTTATATTGAATAGTACTTATTATTAAATATTGGCATGTGAGTTTTAATTAATTATTGTAAATTGACATTGATGGTTGTAGACATGTATCCACTAGGTTGAGTTAATATAGTTGTTTTTTAAATTTACATTTGATGTAATCTCAAGATATTAGAGATCAATGATATGTGATATAATATGTTTTTTTTGTTTTTATCACACTTTAAGTATTTTTATGGTCTATGTAGATTCTCATGGTGTAATCTATTTTTGGTATATGTGTTTAATTTTTTTTAAAAATCATGTATTTCTATTTGATCCCAGTGGGGTTGTTACATGTGGTATTATATTTATGGCTCAAACTCCAGGACCTAATGAATCCATTAGCTCAATTTCATGTCTTTCTATTCACTAGTGACATGAAGTATTGCACTAATATTTTGGAATAAGTGTCACCTCTCATAGTGGGCATGGAGGTGAGTTGTCACTCCCTCATTTTATTTTGACATCATTTTAAGCCCCTGAGAGGATTCTTCTTTTATTGATGTTGTTTTAACCCTATTTTACTTAAGATCATCAGATCAGTGTCTTATAATTCTTATGGATAGAGAAGTTGTAGAATTGGATTAATTGATTCATATTTTTGGTTAGTATATTCCTTTCCCAATTATGGAAATAGATTGTGATACTATACTTATAGGTTTGGTAAGTTGGTAGTGATTTGGAAAATTTGTGATGTAGTGTTTTCTTTTTATCTTGTGAGGGTGTGTAGGAGTTTTTTAGATGATAGTTTTTGACTTTTCACTTATGACTCTTTATGGTGAATATTTTACCTAATATTTTTATTTTAGACCACATGGGTGCTAATATTGAATTATATATTAAATTCTAGAATTAAGAATTATAATTGATTATAATTTTATTAATTACCCTTGATTAGAATGATATTGTAATCCTTTTAGATTAGAGTATGTTATTTTGAAGAGCTATTTTAATACCTTTCATTAGAAGTGAGTAGAGTATAGGATGTGAAAAACATCTTGTTGATCTAAGGGTTTAGATAAACTTTTAACATGTTCTTTCCTAGCCAAACAAGAAGGGAAATATGGTCTCACTTGTTCCTTTATAAGGTTGTAGGGATAGTGTGATCCATAAAATTTGTAAGTTATATTAATTTTAATATTATTTCCTATTCACAATGAATATAAAAAATATTGGTTAAGCTATGAAACATGATAATAGTGCATTTGGATAGTGACAACTTAATATAATTCTGAGTTGATTGTATGATTTATCTTGTATGTATGTTGATAGATGTAGAATTATTTAGCTCATATTATTGATTTCTATGATTTTTAAGCATAGAATTGTGATTCAATGAATATTTTTCACTTTTTAGAGATCATTAGGCTGGGGAAACATGAGAGAAGAGTGGTGAATTAGGAACATGAGTTCTACATGATAGAATAGTATCCTAATTAGCCTTACATTGACTCAGTTGTTACTGAGTTGGATATGATAGACAAACTTGTCAAATATAGGATTTTATTATGCTTATTTTCATACCCTTACATTTTTCTAAAGTTTATACTCCTATCTGCCATAGTGATGACCTGGTCATAAAATATAAAACTTTAGTCAGGGACCTAAGTCAATTTGTAGTATTATGAATGAACATGTTTTTAGTTAAATAATATGATAATGATTTGTTTATGAATTCATATTTATGTTATAGTGGTTTTTAAAATAATTAATGGTTGAATGAATAAAATTATAAAATATATATATCATTATCAAATGTTTTTTTTCAATCATGAGATTTTGTTGGATAAAGTTGGTCAGATTGCATTGAAGTAATTACTTCAGTATTTTTAGTTTGAAA